>JAJJMC010001074.1:1481881-1705584 GCA_023531435.1 Papaver californicum
CCCCCCCCCCCCCCCCCCCCATCATTTGACCTTCTATAACATCAATTCGACTTAGGATTGCAGGCTGACTGTCATCCTTCATCTTTGACTGGGAAACCCCTACATACCAAATTTTGACCAAATTTTTTTTTCTTTCAAGACAAAAAACAAATTATTTTCCAAAAAAATTAAAAACATCAAACAATCCAAAATTTTGTCTATATATGTTGGACGAAGGGAGTATAAATTATTCAACAATATTGTAATTAATTTCTTAATTTTGCTCTCTTTTCTTGTTTGCTTCATTAATATGGTAACCAAATAACCTTTATTTTTCATGGTCATGTGATTCATATCCTTTTCACTAAAAGGGGATTTCTTGAGGATTGCTCTGATCAAGTAGTTGGACTCTCAGATGAATCTTTTGTTGAGGGGTTTCATTCAGCACAAGTTGTATAATACGTCCCTAATCGCTTTCGCTTATCTAGGAGGGACTCACAAGTGTAATCAACATTGTATTTGATCACACTCCCATTAGTAATGGCAATGGAAAATTTATATCATGAAGTGAAATCTACAGTCAAGCCTATTTTCTCTACTTTTGTTCCCCACAAACCCACGGACGGAAAACTTCACACGCGTACCCATTTTCTATAAGAAAATTTCTCACAAACCCATAATTTATAAAATTATGTTTTGGTTTTTTTATTCTTCTTCAAGCGCCGACTGTCCTTCTTCTTTAATTCCTTTTCTTCTTCCTTCCAACGAATGTCTATTCTCATGGAACAGTATGTTAACTATCGTCGATTTGGTCTTCAATCTAGTTAATTAGAGAAATCAAAAGAGATAATTTTTAATGGATGTAAATCTATGGAATGAAAAGAGAGAGCGAGAGATGTATGATAATTTTGTTGATCTGTATGCAATTATTAAAGCAACATAAAAGCTAGAAAAACTTATGTGCGTGATTTAATCACATCATCGGTGTATGACCCGAGTGTTTAAAGTTGATTGCTCAGTTCAAAACCCTATCTATATCTCAAAAACTTTTCCCCGGCAGCGGCGCCAAAAATTGATAGGATTTTAGATTACCCTCTATTTAAATTACCGCAATCGCACGTCGTCTAACTAGTAGACAACGACAAGTACGGGTCAAACCCACAGAGAGCGGGGAAATACTGCAATTAATATCTCTAATCAACTAATCAAGGATAATATTTTTGAATTTTTATATTAATTAATTAAATAATAAAACAAACTAAACTAATAAAAATAAATCTAATGGAGAGTCGGTAACCAGGGTTTTCAGTATCCACCACTATTTCTATTTAATTACTGAAGTGAAACATAACTCATGAATATTTAGAGTCGCAAATATCACTGGGACGCCCTAAACATGGTGCATCAAAAAACCCTAGTCTCAAGCATACACCATAAAATTGCGTTAGCGAGAAAATTGTACGAAACTAATTTTAGGTCCACAAATAATACCTGGATATTCTAAGCATACCCCATCAAAGGATTTAACCCAAGCATGAAATATTAAATAAGTAGACAAATATATTTGCAACAAGTAGATTTTCAAAATAACAATTGAATACCAGAAGCATGGAACATCAAAAACCTAGGCTAAGCATGTACCATCAAAAGACGTCACAATTGTTTAATGAAATTCAATAAATCAAAATCATAGAATTAATCTATTCAAATCATAATGGTCTGTAACAAATATTTTATCTAATTGATCTAAAACTGTAAGTGGTTTCAACATTAAACCCTAGTTTCAAATTAATTAAAACATGAAGATGGGTTTCTTAAAACTCATAAAAAATAATTAAGAAGAATATAGAAAATTAAACCGTCACCGTCGTCACCCGGTAAACAATCGTCTCCTTCTTCCCTCCTCCAACAGAACTATACAGGAAGGAAAAAGTGTCCTGAACCTCACGACTCCGCCTCCGAAAAACTGAACCGAGAACAACCTCCTCCTTTCTTTTCTCTGCGTCTTTCCTTTTATAGTCCCCTATTTTTGTCTAGATCCCTAGGTTTTTTTAGCCTCTCATCATAGCTACAATCAATTAATACTCATGTGGCTATGCTACCTAGCTCTCCTTAACGTCCTTTATCTAGGTCACGTGTGAACCCAATTATCAGCCAACAAAGCTTAAAAGAAGACATTTTCTTTTCTTTTCAATCAACAGTACCTCCACTTCTACATCTTTCATTAATCACCAATCAACCACACACAAGAAAAGCCCTCACTCTTTTGTCACTATCAACATCTTTCTTTTCTTTTTATTCACGTGAAGCGTTGTACTTTTACCACCTAGCAATGTTTCACTAGCCGAACAAAGTCAACAGAGCACCTTATACTACATCCAGACGCTGCCATTTTTTGTATGTGACGTCCGTTTCCAGACTTCCATCTTAATTTAACCTGTTTAGTCTCATTTCCTCATAATTTCGGATTTTATGTGAACCATAAACAATAAATAATAAATTAATATAATTATAAGTACTAACAAAATATAAATTAGACGATAAAAATGTATAAATAAAGCGCATATCAATGACCCGAGTGTTTAAAGTTGATAGCTCAGTTCAAAACCCTAACTTCATCTCTTGTGAGTGCACTCCCTAGTATTATCGACCTGTGCAAGTGAAATACTTTTTTTTATAGATGTCGACACTCATACTCAACTGGAGTATATTGTTTTGTTAGAAATTAGGAATTTGATTGATATCCAGCAAAAGGCGTGCATTCTCTGGCCTCCAACTAAGCATCTTCATATGAATTCGTATTTGGAATCCCACTCCTTCATTTACAGTGTTAGGGTTTCTTCCGTCCTCCAATGGTATTCATCTTTACAATTTATGGTGGATTGACGAGTAAGAGTTACAATTCGAATCACTAGGAGAAGTCTTGTTTCATCTCTCTGGCAAGCTCGAGCAATAATTGAGGTGTGTATTTGTATTTATCCCCGTGACGGTGTGTATTTGTATTTATTTCCAATCATCGAAGTAGATAGTTTGTAATTTTACTATCCATTGTAATTGTAGAATTTTTTTAAGCTTATTTTCTTGTTTTTTATGTCTATGATGTTCGTAGTATTGTATGTGCATATTTTTTTTGTAACCACTTTTTTGATAGCACTGAAATAAAAATTTCCATGCATAATCTGTTATGCATCTACAAAAATGACTGCATGATATGTTATGCAGCTACAAAAAAAGTTGCATAATCTGTTATGCAGTCGAGAAAATGGTTGCATATTGCATTATGCATTCATTTTGTTTTTACACCGTTATCAACCAAAAAATGACTTTACAATCTGTTCTGCAGCTACAAAAATGCCTGCATAACCTGTTTTGTAGTCGAGAGAATGGATGCATAATTTGTTATGTAGCTACAAAAAAGGCTGCATAATCTGTTATGCAGTCGAGAAAATGGCACCATATTCATTATGCATCCATTTTGTTGTTAGTATTGTTATCAACCAAAAAATAGCTTCACAACCGGTTATGCAGCTCAAAATGACTGCATAATATTTCATTATGCGTCATTTTTTTTGTTGGAATGATTTTTTTAGGCATATACATCGTTGTAGTGGTTGCAAAGGCAAATTAGTGGATGCATAAACCAAAATATGACTGCATAATGTGTTATGCATTGTAAAGACCCATAAATTTGTCAACTCGATCTGACCGGTCAAGAGACTAATTAGCCGCTAATGACTTAGGTCAATAAATATGAACGTTAATTAATAATAATTAATCAAATGATAATTTAATTTCAAAACTAGTATCATTGGACAGATCTCGAAAAGTTATGCGAAATGGACTACTCAAACGCGTCATGCGGATACAGAATGAAGAAGAAATCATAAATTGTATACAAGGAGCAGATTAGTCATTTCACAACAAAAAAGTTATTGCTAAGACTTAGCTTTTATTCAGGGCAGCCCAGTCTTAAAGGAAATTAATTAAAATATATTGGCAGCCCATATCCATTGAATGGGTGCCTTAATAAATAAACCTAAATCTAGATAAGATCGAATCTCATTTTTCTTCTTTCTCATTTTTCTTCTTTTCTTCTTCTCCGCCTTCCCCTCCCTGTTCTTCGTCTGTTTGAGGAATTGAGTGATGAAGTCGTGAATTTGAATGAGAATAATAAGGGGAAAGTTTAAGAAAGAGTTGTTGATGATGTTGTTGGTGTTAATTAAACAAGAGAAGAAGAAGAATGGTTAGTGTTTATGCCAAAATTCCCATTGACATTAACAACCAATGATTTGATGAAAAAACAGTAAACATAAAGATTTTAACTTACAGTTTGATACATAGAATTCTATTTTAAACCAATGATTTGAGAAACATTTTAATAATCCATTCATTTACAGATCATAAATCTGATCAAATTACAGTCACAAATCCATAATCTTTTAAATCAAGAAAATGAATCATGATAGTGGAATCTATCCATTCTAATCTTACACAATGTATACATACCTAATGATCTTTTTCATTCTATTCTGATAAATTTTCCTTAGCCTTTCTTCACTTCAATTTTCCGACCCCTTCTCTGTTGAATGTTCTCTACTATTTATAGATTATCTAGTGGGTCCCTCTTGTCCCGATACCCTCATTCGTTCTCCTTATTATCTTTGGATCCGGATGATTATACGATTGACAGGTCATGCCTTTTGCTTTTTGGTCTGTTACCTTGCATGGTTAACACGTATTCTTTATTCCTTGAGAATCAGTTTTGTCCCGATCATATGTGTCAGACGTATGATAAAAGTAATTATCGTCTTACTTTCCCACTCCACATTCATCATTACTCCTACTTTCCCGTTCCTCGTTCACTATTATTATTACTTTACCGCTCCACATTCATCATTACTCCTACTTTTCCGTTCAATAAGCATTTAATGCTATCTGTTTTGATCAGTGTGATGTTACTTTCCCGGTCTTACGTGTCGATCATGCAAAGATTTACTCAGTCTTTCACATCTGTCCTTTTTCGATCCTTCTATATGGTTTTGGTTGTGTGCTTCTCATTCTTCTTAATTTCATTATCTCCTTCGTTAATCGTTTTACACGTGTCGTCCTTCTTTTATTTCCTAACAATTTTCCCCCTTCTTCTTCTTTTTTCAAAAACTTTTAACGGTCGATCCAAGGTTCTGAAAAAAGTAGAAGAACAATTATTACCTTCTGTTTTATCATTACTTCTTTTCACACGTTACGCAAACTTTTCGCAAGCAGTAACTTCTATTATCACGTTTGTGTCAGTTACCCTTTTTTCGAGGAAATCAAATCTTTGCCTTAATTAATGCCTTTTCAAATTGTGACGGTTTTTATTCTTCGCTTTAAGTACGATGCGGTCTTTTCCACTTTTGTTTTTACCTCTTAAAATTGCTGCTCTTTATCTTCCTTGAATTTTTCAAATACTTTCGTTCTCTCAACTGTTCAGGAGCTTTTTGCATCAATCACATTTATTCTACCTTTGATCAAGTAATTGTTTATCTTCTTTCTCCAGGTATGTTGAGGATTTTTTACCTTTAACATCTTACTTTAATATTTAATCATGATTAGCTTTTAATAGATATGATTGAACTGATTACTACACATATTGATCCTTTGAAATTTTCTTTTCAGATAAAACGATATGTCTTCCAGAAATCCCAATGCTGCTGGTGATCACCAAGAATCTGGAAGATCTTCAAGAGTTCCTTCTTCTAGGTATGCTGTGTCTCGACCTGCTCGAATCCAGCTCCTGAGGCTTCTATAGCCGCTAATCCGGCCCTCAGAAATAAGCGGTCTCATGCGACTTATAGTTACCGATCGATGAATATTGAGGCTTTTAAGAGAAGACATGATCTTGAAGATTTTAAAGTCTCGTTCTATGACAGAAATACTGATGTATTAACTTTAGGAGCGACGCAAAGCTTTAACTATTCTTCCAATAGTTTACTGATTTCTGCTGGTGCTTTGGAGGCCGGACTTCTTCTCCCTTTATATGAAAAAGAAAATCCTTTTCAATATGAAGTCCTTGCTACTCGTGGTGATTCTCCTCATGGACTTTCTCGATCCATTACTCAATATAATGGAAATTGGTGGCGTATCCTTGATGAGTGTAGTCTCCGAAGCGAAGGGCGGACTAACCTTACTTGCTACGTACCAGATTTTACAGAACGTAGCAGTTATACCGTTGAAAATTTTCATACTACATATGGAGATTGTATTACCAAGAAGAATTACGTGAAGTGGAGCGGTAGCCCCGTTCACAAATGTCTTTCGGGATTTCCCTTATTATATGAATTGGACGATCCCAAAATCAAATATGTTCCCTATACCAAACTTGATTTTCCCACAAAAGAAAGAATTCGTCAGGATCATGACTATAAGTGGTACGCACTCCAATTGTAATTGAAGGTCCTTGGATTTACGGTAACATCTCCAAAGATGCAATTCAAGGACTTCGTAATCGTTTCCCAAGCTATTGTCCTTGGCGGTTAAATTTTGGGGATTATAAGTTTGATTATAAGGTTCGTATTATTCTTTATTTCAATATTGTCCCAAACTACCATTAAATTTTTTCTTACGGGACAAATGTTTATGTTTCAGGTTGAACCCGATTCTGAATTTCACAACGATGTTCCTCCTCCTCCTCCTCCTCCTCGCCCAAGTCTTGGTATTCAAATCGTTGAAGGTAGGCAAAGAGTTGAGGAAGAAGTTATTGAAGGTAAGGGAAAACAAAAATTAGTTTTCCCTGAAGAAAAGAAGAAGAAAAAATTAAGAAGACCAATGTACCCTTCCGAAGTAGAGGAAGGGGAAATTAGAGATTACTTAGTTGAGGGGACCAGCAGTTCCGCTCTTATCACTGTTGCGGGACAGGACGTTGAAGGTTCGGTCCGAGCAGAAGTGTCGGGATAGCACGTTATCGTCAATGCTGTTCCTGTTAGCGTGGGAGAACCAATTCTTTCTTCGGAGCAGCCTTCAATAACCCAATCCATTACTGAAGCTGTTCCTACCACCACTGCTCCCACCGTCATCTATGATTCCTTTTCTCCCCTTCCTTTTAACTTTGACATAGAGCCTATTGCTCCATGTAGTGGTACAATAACAGTTTTTACTGGATTACCTCAAGAAGAAGCAGATGATATTGCTATTGAGGAAGAAAAAATGGAAGAAGTGAACGAAGCTGTTATCGTTGAAGAAAATATTGAAAAAGAAAATGTTGTTGTTGATGTTGTTGTGAAAGAACAAAGAAATGAGATTTATGAAGAAGCAAATGTTGAGATCATAGCTCCAAGCGCTTCAACTACAGTTGTTCCTAATGTCCCGGGCCCCCTTGGGGATGAAAATGCTCCTGGAGCTCATGCATCAAATGCCCCCATCGGGACATTAGTTCAATATGCCGCTCCTGCTGATGGTAGCGATGATGACATGCCAGATGTTGGACCTTCCATTCAATGGCTCTTCTCTGAAGAGGATGAGGGAATCACTCTTGCAGGCGAAGAAGACGAAGCCTTTCAGTGGTTTGTTTCTAAAAGGTTTCTGAATACTTCCGCTCAGCACGATTCATCGAAATCCGATAGTGCTTCAATAGCTAGGATGCGGACTTCATTCGGTGGTGCTTCACTGGATAATACTCGGGACGCTTGGTTCGAAAGCGAGTATTTCGATCAACCGTACCCACTCAGTCTTCCTTCTTCTTTAAATGAAGTTCTGACTGTTGCAGAGGGTCCGTCGTATTCTTTTCCACAGCAAGCTCTTGCCCAGCTTAAATATGGTACCGATTGCACATTTGCAGCGTATAAATTTTATAAGGCTCGGGCCGTAATGATGGAGCTGATGTTCAAGAATGAAGTAATGAAGGCAAAGCGCGGAAATGAAAATTTACAGCAAGAAATTGAAAATCTCAAGCAGCAAAATAACTATCTTCAACAAACAATTTCAACAACAACAAGAACAACAACAACAAGAACAACAACAACAGCAACAGCAACAACTTCAAAATTTTGAGAATCAAAATCAAAAGCTTCAAGATCAGAATCAAGGTTCGCTCCTCACCTCTTAGCTCGTATCATATTTTGGGTTCGTACCTCTATAGGGTTAGATCGTACTTATATTGGGTACGAACCTATAGTTCGTTCCAGTATTGGGTACGAGCCTATAGGTCGTTCCTTTTTTTATTTTTATTTTTTATTTTTATTTTGAAGTTTTGCAATTCATTTATGGGATCAGAGGGAGACTTGGAATCCCTGTTTAGGTTCCACCGTAGGATGACTCAGTTGAACAATCATGCAAGAGAAGTAAATATGGATATGGAACTGGTTAAGGGGAAATTAACACAATTGTCCGATAGTATTGAGTTGAATACTTGGAGACGTAATAGAGATGAATCCAAATATCAGGAAGTTTTGAAAACTTTAACCCTTAAAGAAGCAGAGTTTAAGTCTGTAGCTAGAGGTATATGCTTGAGTTATATGCTTGTTTTATTGAGGGTATTATATGGTTTATCTGATATTCATTCTGGTTTTCAGTGCTAGAAAAGAAGATTAATGAAGCCAATGGACGAGCAACTGTAGCAGGAGCTGAACTCAACATTGCAAATAACACGATAGCAAATATTACTGAAGAGATGAAGACTTCAGAGAAAAACGTGGCTCTGGATACAATCAAGCTTCGGGATTTGCAATCTCAGTTGAATGCTGAAACTTCAAAACGCGAAGCTCAAGAACAGGAAATTATAAAGGTACAATCAAGTTCTGATGAGCTATTAAAGGAATTATACGCTGAAAAAGAAAAAGTAGAGAAGGATCAGCAAAAGATTAAAGATCTTCAATCAGAAATTGACTATAGGCACGCTTATATCGTTTGGGTGAGACAAGATGCCAAGGAAAAAATTGCAATGTCATTCAATTCTGCCTTGGATCGTGCTCAAGCCGATCCTTTTGTTTTGAACGGTCGTGCTACCGTCCCGATGGTTCCTCCTCAACCGCCCCGATGGTCCAACTCTGAAGCCTAGTTGTACTTGTTCTTGGCTATAATGCTCGTAGCTTTATCTTTTGGTATTCTTTTCTTGTGTCCCGATGCTTTGTTATTTTGAAGTTTGTAGTTGAAAACATCATTTTGTGATCTTCCACTTTTTGCTTGAATGTGTTATGAATATTGTCCCTGCATAAGATATGATATTTATGAAATCTTTAGGTCATATTATTTCATGAGTACAATGGATTGAAGTGTATATACCTCAAAACATATAATTCGAGATCCCACACATACGAAACAAACCCGGGCCAGGGGTAAGATACAGGGTTGGTCCCGAACGTACTCTGAAAATTATAACCATAAATTAGGTATTCCTTCTTTATTAGAACTTCTGAATTATTAAAATTCTAAAAGGACATTTACCTCTTTGGTATTAGGATTGAATCTTGATTATGTCGCCAATGGTAGCGTTTTCCAGAATAAGATGTTCCTGGATTTCAATTTTGATTATGTCGCCAATCGTAGCGTTTTCCAGAATAAGATGTTCCTGGATTTGAATTTTGATTATGTCGTCAATCGTAGCGTTTTCCAGAATAAGTTGTTCCTGGATTTGAATTTTATTGTAAGTATAAAATCACAAAGAATTTTATTGTTAAATAAATGATTGAATAAAGACTTTAATACCTATGTTGACCACCATAGCTGTGCTATTAATTATGGATAATAAAGCTTTAAGTATTGTGCATTCCAAGGATGTTGTAAGGTGTCTCCTTGCATATTTCGGAGATAGTACGATCCTTGTCCCGCTGATGCTTGTATTACATATGGACCGTCCCAGGTTAGTGCGAACTTTCCAGCACTTTTATCCCGATGGTATTCTGGGATTTGTCGTAAAACATATTGTCCTTGGGCAAAGTTTCATGACTTGACCTTTTTGTGATAATCCCGTGCCAACCTTCTTTGATAATTCTCCATTTTCTGGAGTGCCACTTCTCGTTTTTCTTCCAAATCATCCAATTTTTATAACATTAAATCCGTATTTAGATTTTTCTCCCATGCTTCTGTTCTAGTCGTGGGTAGAATGACTTCTGTTGGTATGACTGCTTCTGTCCCATATGTGAGAAGGAAAGGTGACTCTCCAATGGATTCTTTTCTTGTGGTGCGATACGCCCATAATGTATTATGCAACTGTTCACACCAACGTTTGTAATAGCCATCCAATGTTTTCTTCAGATTTATTGCAATTGTTTTATTTGTGGATTCAGCTTTCCCATTACTTTGGGGATAAAATGGTGTGGATTTGTGTTGCTGAATGTTATATGCTTCAAATAGCATATCAATGGTCATTCCTTAAAATTGTTGTCCATTATCAGAAACCATGGCTGCTGGAATCCCAAATCTACAGATGATATTTTCAAATAAAAATGTGAACACATCGGAATCTCTGATCCGAGCTAATGCTTTAGCTTCTACCCACTTGGTTAAATAATCGATTGCTATTATTAAATATTTTCTCTTTTTGGTTCGTTCAACTAACAGACCAACAATATCTACCTCCCATTTTGCGAATGGCCATGGACTGAGTACAGAATTAAGATATGTGGCAGGTGCTTTGATTTTCTTTGTGAATCGTTGGCATTCTTTGCACCTTCGTACCATGTTTTCTGGGTCCTTAAGCATGGATATCCAATAGTAGCCTTAGGTTTTAGCTTTTAATGCAAGTGAGTACCTTCCACTGTGGTTTCCCGCATCTCCATAATGTATTTCTTTGAGTATCCGTATCCCTTCCTTTTGTGATAGGCATCAGAACAATGGCCCGAGGAATGATCTTCGATACAAAATTCCGTCCCGAAGCTGATAATTGTCTGATTTGAGTTGAATTTTTCTTGCTTCTTTGGAATTGGAAGGAAAAAGATTATCTTGGAGATATTGATGAATAGGAATCCTCCAATCTGATTCACTTGGTTGATCATCTATTTGTTGAGGCACAAATGGGGCATTTTGTATTGTAGGATCATTAATTTCTTCTGTCACATTTTCTTCTATGTTATGAAGTGCTCTTATCTGAATAGATGGTTCATATATCCTTCCGAATTTTATTGCCGTGATATCGGGGTCATTTACCATGGAGGAAATAAATGCCAATGCATCGGCATGTCGGTTTTTGTCTCGGGATAAATGCCGAAAAGTAATGTTTGGGATTTGATTTGCTAAAATTTGAACTAGATCTTTATATTGTGCTAGATCTGCATCAAGTGTTTGATATTTTAATTCGACCTATCGAATTACCAACTGTGAATCACTTGTGAGTCGAACATTGCTGATTCCTAGTTCGATGATGAGTTTTAGAGCATGAACCACAGCCTCATATTCTACTATGTTGTTTGTATGTTCTTCAAATTCAAGACGAAATGAATGTGTCATTCTCCCGCCCATTGGTGTAGTAATCACAATGCCAATTCCTGCTCCTTCTTTGTTTCGGGACCCATCAACAAAGACTTCCCACCTTTGAAAGTTTGTTGAGTTCAGAATATCTTGTGGGTCCTCTTCCTCGCATCCTGGTAATCCTATAATCATAGATAAAAATAAATTATTAATGTGATAAAAAATTTAATAAAAAAGTTTTTAAATAAGTTAACTTCTTTTTTTCCCAGCTATCGGACCTTGAATTTCATATTCTTCTTCAATCGGGAAATCTGCAAGGAAGTCAGCTAAAACTTGAGATTTTTGTGCGGTTTGCAACTCATAAATGATGTTGAATTGTTCTAGCTGGGCGTTCCATTTGGCGATCCTTCCCACTTTTCCTGTATTTTTCAATACTAATTGTAATGGTGCCTTGCTCGGGACACGAACATAATGTGTGAGAAAATAAGTACGTAACTTTTGAGTGGCAAAGAGCAATGATAAGATGAGTTGTTCGATTTTAGTGTAATTTATTTCTGCCGAATTAAGGGTTTTGCTGATATAATATATCGGTTTTTCTATTTTCTCATTAGTACGTACCATCACTGCACTGATTGCATCTTCCGTTGCTGTTGTATACAAAGTTAATATCTCTTCAGGTTCTGGTTTCTGTAATGCTGGCAATGTAGCTAGATGCTTTTTTATGTTTTGGAAAGCTTGTTCACATCGATCGTTCCATTCAAATTTATTTTTCTTTTTGAGTATATCAAAGAAGGGTTTGCACCGTTCTGATGACCTGGCAATAAATCTGCTTAAAGCAGCCAAACATCCATTTAATTTTCTGTACACTTTTAATACTGTTGGGTGATGGCATATCTGTTATTGCTTGAATCTTTGCTGGGTCAACTTCAATTCCATTTTTTTGTAACCAAGTAACCCAAGAAACGTCTCGAAGTAACACCAAAAGTACACTTCTCCGGATTAACTTTCATTTTGTATTTTCGTAATGCACCAAAAATTTCAGCGAGGTCTTGTAGATGGTCGATAGATAATTTTCTTTTTACCAACATATCATCCACATAAACTTCTAATATTTTTCCGATCCAAGGTTTAAAAATTGCATCAACTAATCGTTGATATGTTGCTCCCGCGTTTCGTAATCCAAACGGCATCCTGGTATAGCAATACAACCCCCGGGGAGTGAAGAACGCTGTGTGTTCTTGATCAGCTTCAGCAAGTGCAATCTGGTTGTATCCCGACTGGCCATCCATAAAAGATAATGCCTCATGGCCTTCTACAGCATATACCAACTGATCAATGTTGGGAAGTGGATAACTATCTTTTGGGCATGCTTTATTTAAGTTGGTGAAGTCTATACAGATTCTTACTCCACCGTTCTTTTTTGGAACGATCACCATATTAGAAATCCACGTTGGATATCGCACTTCTCGAATGAATCCTGCACTTAGAAGCTTTGCTAATTCCTTTTCTACTGGATCGTGATACTCCGGTGCAACCTTTCGTATCCGTTGTCGAAATGGTATAGCATCGGGACGTATTTGTAATTCATGTTGAACAATATTCGGATCTATCCCGGGCATATCCTCCATCTTCCATGCAAATATATCTACAAAATCACGAAGTAACTTGATTAAATTCTGCTCCATGTCTTCTTTCATTAATGTTCCAATTTGCACTTGTTTAGGCCGTTCTGAAGTTCCAATATTTACGATTTTAGTTTCTTTTACAGAAGTGAAAATTGGCTTTGAATTCCCGATAGAAGTTGGAGTTCCCTTTAATTGCTATGAGAGTCCTTCAAACTGCTGACTTGCTGAATTTTCTTGACTTTTGCTGCTTTCTCCTAACTCATTTGTTGATTTTTGTTCGGTGTTTCTTTTCAAGTATTGATTTATCTCCTCTTCCTTTGCTTCGATCTTACGGTTTCCTTCCTCTCAGTTGTTGTTGTTCCTGCTCTTCATGCATTCTTACCTCCGCCATTATACAAAACTTCGCATCATCTTGATCTCCCTTGATCTCCATTTCTCCTTGCGGTGTTGGAAATCGTAAATATTGATGATAAGTGGAAATTACACCTTTCAACTGGTGTACCCATCGTCTCCCAATTATTGCATTGTACGGAGATGGAGCATCTACTACACTGAATCTTGTTGAGATGTTAATCGGTCAAACTGATACTTGCAAATCTATATCTCCTTCTGGTCTTGAGGCCATTCCATTGTACCCATAAATAACATATCGGGACGGGACTAATTGATCTCTTGCGAGTCCCATTTTGCAAAATGTGTCATGAAACAATACATTCAAGGAACTGCCCCCATCCATAAGAATTTTTCTAACGTTCCATCCTGACATTGGCAATGTAAGGACCAAGGGATCATTGTGCATCTCAATTTCTTGATTTACTTCCCGTGCTGAGAAAGTTGAAGGGGATGCCATCCAGTCTTCCCAAGCTTCCGCTATCCTTCCCGATACCTTAAAAATTTCATGATCTCGAATCCTTTTACATAACTTTTTATTAATTGCAGCGTTCATATTTGTATCTCTTTTTTCTGAGAATGATATCATATTAATGGTGTGTTCGTTATATGGGATATGCACTGCTTTGCCTTTGTCGGATCTTGCTATTGGTTCGGTCCTTTGAATATATTCTTTCAACTCTCCTGCATCTACCATTCTTTGTACCAGCATAATAAAATTCCTGCAATTATCTGTTATGTGCCCTTTATAACAGTGGTACTCACAATAATCTTTTGAACGTTGTGTAAACTCAGGTTGATTGCCTTTTGATGATGGTCATTGAAAATTTGGTTTAGTTTTTATGATTTCGAATAATTCAGAATATGAGATATTGAGTTTTGTGAACACTCTTTCTTGAAATCGCTGCACAAAATTTTTATTATCCCCTTGCCGTGGGCGCTTTGATTCCCTTGGTTCTGATTTGTGAGGGAATTTCTTTTTTTGTTCTGGTGATACTTCAATTGAATTTGTCCTTTTTATGTTTCCTTGATTTCGTGAATTACTTCTCGGACTTTGTTCCTGCACATCTTGCAATCTTGCACATGTTTCTATTATCTCTCTAAGCTGTCCCTCAGTCTTGGGATTGTTACGATGAATTTCAATAAAAAGCTGACATTTACGGTCAGCAATTCCCCACTTGTAATGATTTATCGCTGTACTTGAATCAACATCTCCAATTTGCTTGACAAACCGTATGCCATCGGGTTGTGTAAGACCGGATCGTTTCTTCTGGCCACGATGTGAGGGAATATAATCTGTCTATTCCCGAATCAACGGGCTTGTTGTACATGTAAGCTTCAAGAAATTTCCTCACTAATTGTGAATAGCATTCAATGGAACTCTCTGGATATCTATCATACCATAACAATGTTGAACCTGTTAAACTCGAAGGAAAACATCGGCACATTATTGCTTCATGTCCGTCCCATCGTGACATCACTCGGTTATAATACTTTAAATGTGAGGTCGGGTCCTTCGTACCATCATAACATTCAAATACATGGATACTGTATTCTCTTGGCAATGGAACACATGTCAACCGCTGAGCCAGCGGTGTGCGCCTGGCCTCTTTCAACACCTCTTCTATTCTTCCCCCTTCTTTATTTTTTAATCCTTTTATTTCTTCTTTCATTTGCTACATCGCTTCCATGCATTTTTTCCATTGTGCACGTTGAATTTCTTGATTTTCCCTTTGCCTTCTTTCCCGTGATGATGATCCTACTAACACCATTCTCTGATCTTGATTTTCCCTTTCATTTCTGGGTGCACGCCTTCCAGAAATTGTTTCTTGACTTTGTGATCCGGTTACAGCCTGCCTTTGCTCACGTTGAATTGTATTTTTTAAGGCTTGATTTTCCCTGGTTAATAATGCAATTTTATCATGACTGGCCCTTTGTTCTCTTCTTATTTCATTCATTTCTCTCATCATATTTTGAAGATAATTTACATCATTTCTTGAATTCTCATGATGTGACGGCTGATTTTGAGATATGGCATTTGGTGTTAATTCATGGATAGGTGAATGATTTTCTACATCACTCTGTTGTTGTTCTGGCTCGCTCTCAACTTCCCTTTGTCTGTAACTTCGTTTATCGTCACTGTCTTGGTTCCCAGAGCCTGCTTCTTGAGACATGTTTCTTCTGGATTTGTTGATTATTTGCTTTCTTCTCTTGACTTCTAATGATCTTTTTAAAGTTAGCCAAATAATCTCTTAACAAATTATTTAATAAAGAAAGTGACAGAAACTAATTTTATGATTTTCTAAAAATATATCTATACTTTTAGTTGAATAATTTGTATTTTTTACGATGAATCTTTCTAATCGCAAAAGAATAGAAAATCAAACATATAAACAAATTCATTTGAACTTAAAAGTTTTTCTTTTCAATGGGATATCATTTCCATTTTTCATATGACGTAAAGGTTATTATGCAGAAAAAATCACTTGCTGGGAAAAGTTAAATTAAGCCAGAATGTTACATAAAACTACCAAATTCTTTTTACTAAATTTTTTTTTTCTTTGAAATACATAAATAACAGACTAATCCATTTTTCATAAACAGGTAGGATAAATCCTTTAACCCAGTCCCTGTTTCTAGCGCCAAATTGTTTATGCCAAAATTCCCATTGACATTAACAACCAATGATTTGATGAAAAAACAGTAAACATAAAGATTTTAACTTACAGTTTGATACATAGAATTCTATTTTAAACCAATGATTTGAGAAACATTTTAATAATCCATTCATTTATAGATCATAAATCTGATCAAATTACAGTCACAAATCCATAATCTCTTAAATCAAGAAAATGAATCATGATAGTGGAATCTATCCATTCTAATCTTACACAATGTATACATACCTAATGATCTTTTTCATTCTATTCTGATAAATTTTCGTTAGCCTTTCTTCACTTCAATTTTCCGACCCCTTCTCTGTTGAATGCTCTCTACTATTTATAGATTATCTAGTGGGTCCCTCTTGTCCCGATACCCTCATTCGTTCTCCTTATTATCTTTTGATCGGGATGATTATACGATTGACAGGTCATGCCTTTTGCTTTTTGGTCCGTTACCTTGCATGGTTAACACGTATTCTTTATTCCTTGAGAATCAGTTTTGTCCCGATCATATGTGTCAGACGTATGATAAAAGTAATTATCGTCTTACTTTCCCGCTCCACATTCATCATTACTCCTACTTTCCCGTTCCTCGTTCATTATTATTCTTACTTTACCGCTCCACATTCATCATTACTCCTACTTTCCCGTTCAATAAGCATTTAATGCTATCTGTTTCGATCAGTGTGATGTTACTTTCCCGGTCTTACGTGTCGATCATGCAGAGATTTACTCAGTCTTTCACATCTGTCCTTTTTCGATCCTTCGATATGGTTTTGATTATGTGCTTCTCATTCTTCTTAATTTCATTGTCTCCTTCGTTAATCGTTTTACACGTGTCGTCCTTCTTTTATTTCCTAACAGTTAGATTGAAGAGGATTAGAGATTAGGTTTTCTGAGTTTGAAGATGAAAACGGAATTAAGTGACTAAGAATAATTTTTAGGTGTATGAGATGTAGAAGAAGATGATTATGCTGTTTAGAAGAGTTGGTTTGAGAAGAATTAAGAATTAGGGTTTTTCTGAGTTGAAATTGAAGATTAGGGTTTCGAATTAATTGATGTTTATATGGAACTGAGAAGAGAATTAGGATGTTGATGTGGCGAAGAAACATGGGTTAAGGTTTAATTGAAGTGATGGAGCTGTTTTGGATGATGAATTGAAAGTTAGGGTTTCATGTTCTTCCCCAAATTTCCAATTTATCCAACTCGATTTAGGAATCTGAATGAAGGTAATCTTTTACCTAAACTTAAATATGTTATGTTCTTAAATGATGTTGTGTTTGTTAATCGTAGATTAGATAACTATTGTGATAGTTACGATTGAAACCATTTGTAGCTTGAATGAAGAAAAATAGTTATTGATATGGATTGCAGAGAAGTTTAGAAAATCGATGTGATTATAAATAAAATTGAAATTGTAGAGTGTTGAATCTGAGACACAAGTGAATATGCAGTAGAAGTTGTTATTGAATTCAGTTTAGGTGGAAATTGGTCTAACTGCGGTAGATGTGAAATTGAATGAATTGAAGCTGAATTATAGTTAGTGATAATGTTGTTGTGAATGGGATTCCAAGTGAATCGCTTTGTTCAGGTCAAGAAGATATTATGACTGAATTGAAGTGTTCAAACAATTGAAATTTGAATGGAAAGATTGTTACTGGGAAGGTTTGATAAGGAAATGGCCTGAACTTGGCCTGTATTTGACTTTGGCCGAGTCACCTTAGCTGACTCATCTGAACCATTTGAGTCAGTTCATCTGACTGAATCAATGTAGTCAATATTGGATCTCGGTCTCGTCGTGGCCGGGACCTTGACACCTTGACAACGATATCTCGGGAAGATTGTCGACAAAATCTCGGACTAACTATTAAATCTTTTATCCAAATCACAATTCATAACCTGCATACAGGAAATAGATGGTAATAGCATTAGCAACTTTGCTAGAGAATTCACTATGTTCATGAGTGAATACCAAGGACAGTGTAAGAATTCACAAACAATTATCCTCAATCACATGATAATAGCATTAGTTTATACAAACAACACGGTTTCAATGCAACTGTAATATGCAACAAACTAAAGCAGAAAACATGAAGTGATTTAGTGTTAGGTTCTATAAACTCCGACAAGTACATGCATTACAGTGGATGATGGAGCTGAAAATGATGAGGTTTCTCCTGTGAGTGTCATCCAAATAGTTGTTGGATAGTGACATGAAAAGAAGGCATCATTTTAAGAATAATAATCGGTGGAGATAAAACACTTAAAAATCTAATTATAAGTATTCAAGTGACATGAAAAATGAATCATTTCCTGGTGTTTAGGTAAACGTCTTCACGTAATTAGAACGACCCAAAGGAATCTAAACCTAGTTGTCAGTGACTACCAACTGAAAACATTACATGAATGGCTCAATAAAGCCCTTTCATTCAAAATCATCAGCATAAAACCTTGCACTACACTATGCACAGCAAACGATCCATTGATCAGTAACACAACACAATGCTTCCAACAATTCTGGTGATCTCTACATCGAACAACAGATATATCATCCAAAAAAATCAACCCACTCTATTTATTAGCTACCTGTGAATGATAAACCTACTCGTGTATTAAGAATAAAAAAATTCATAACTATGGCAAAGATCAATTATGAACTTGCAAACTGCCCTAGACTGAGTACAATTAAATTGGGCATGTTGAGAAATGAAATCACAATTAAAATTCTTTTAATCATGCAGCAGAAGAATAAAATGATAGGGGTTTTTACCTTGAGTGATTCAGGATTAGAGAAGAGAGAAGATTAGGTTAGAAAAGAGGAAGAAAACCCAAGTCGTGGAGAGTTACAGACAAGAGGGAAGAGAGAAGATTGGATTTTGTTCGCGGGGTTCAAATTAGGTTTCTGTTTGCAAAGATCAGATTAGGATCGTTAGATTTCTATCATTCTACTATATGGGCCGTTGGATCGTTTAGAAGATTAGGGACCGTTAGATTAAAATAGTAAATACCAATTTTACCCAAAATATGGGCGATTCGTCACAGCCGAGATACGGGCGATTCGGCTGATATTCGCGTTCAAATCGCGGTGAGCGCAATCTCGGATATCGTCAAGGTATTCGTCTGATACCTTGAAAAGCGCTGATATCTCGGCCGTAACGACCGAGATTGACTACATTGGACTGAATTAATTAGGTCTGAATCGGGCTTGACTCAGTGAGTCGGATCTTGGGTTAAACCCACTTAACCATTTGGATTTGGTTCATGGATTTGACCCATTGGACTAAACCCATTTACCCTATTGGACTTAACTTATGTGCTTGACTTAACTTTGGACTTGACTTGGACCAAGACTTGGGCTTTGACTGAATTGACAAAGATTGACCTTTGACTGTTGGACTTTGACTCATTTGACTATGGCTTTGTTTGACTAAGACTTTGACTGTTAGTTGACTTTTAAAAAGTCAATTAATGTGAAACATTTTCGGACTATCTTTCGGATCAATTCCCAGACATTTTTTTTAATTCTCCAATGATTAATGGACATATAACTATCATTGGAAATTAACTAGAGAAAGAGATAGTAGAATGTTAAAGAGGATTTAAAGATAGGACAAAGGATATTAACTATTAATTCTCCAATGATTAATGGATATAAGACTATCATTGGAAATTAATTCTCCAATAGAGAAAGAGATAGTAGAATGATAAAGAGGATTTAAAGATGGGACAAAGGATATTAACTAAATTCTGAAAGAACATTTAGTAATCATTGTCATGTTGATCCAGATGGTAATTACATGTTCAGGATGATGATAATGATGATGAAGGACGGCATTATTGGTTTATTGGTTTAAAGATCTTAAAGTAGGTGTAGTTGCCTTCAAATGAGGTGGGAATCTATAACGACCTCTCTTGTATTCATTATTTGTTTTATAAAACTATCTATTACGAAAATCATGCATATCTTTGCTAATATATGATATGTGTAAGCATGATATATATATATGTATGTATTACAAACTACTTTCTTTTACATTTTGGGATGGGATTGGATCTTTAGAAATAACTAATATCTGTGTTTTGGAAGTACTTATTTATTTTCAAAAAGATACTTCTTTTCATTGACTGGAAAGTGGTTATAACTTTACTTATTGCTTGAATGAAAGGAAGGAGGCTTCATGTTGTTTGGGTATGAGATGTGAATCCTATTATACACTAGATTTATGTACATATAAGTGCAAAGGGCACACAATCTTATAAATAGGAACGTGGAAGCACGTAGCTAACATTATTATTATTTCTGTCGGGATAGCTCATGTCTCATACATGAATGTTTATTGTTCGTTAAATTACTTTAAGAAAGCTATTATATTATATTTTGGTGTTTAAAGAGGAGAATGATGTTGAGAATTTTATATATGATGGATGAATTACGCATGACTTGAATGGGAACTCCATGATAGATTCTTCTATTGGATATAAGGTTTACCACCATTAGTTTCTTTGAATGCTTGCTATGTAGAGTGCGTGTATGATTGAGGTACTGGTAAGGGTACAAATCTAAATGTGACTATGTGAAAGGCGCTTTAATGATCATTGAGGAATCCGTAAGAGTCAACCTTACTACTCCAAAGGATTATGTCACTCAACTATTATTGTTTTTATTGTGTGCCGAATGATTGGTTGGCAACACTTATATTTCTGTATAACTTATTACTTATTATGATTTATCTGTTTTCCGTGTTTTATCGGTTTTCAATAAAACCTGCATTGTTTTCAAATCATAATGTGAGTAGTAGAAAGTTTGTTACTGTTTCTACTGGGCGCCCCTTTGGGTTGATGTGCTCACTTTATTCCCACTTTTAATTTTCAGAGACTGACGAAGTAATGTTTGTGGTGATGATTGTTCAAGACATAAAGCTTCGAGGAATCGAGTTAGTTGTTGGTTAGATTCCGCTATGTTTATTTTATGTATATATTGATTTACAAATCAACTCATTATTATATCTATATCATTTGAAAGGTATTTTTATATATGTATTCTCATAGTGGGTTTTAGATTTGGGTTAATCTTATTTAGATTTTTTAAGTAAAGGCTTAAGTTGATGTTTGAGATCCGTAATGCCTTACATTATAGTTTAATCTCTTAGATTATTAAGTAGCTGAATTTTGGGGTGCTACATGTATCCTTTGTGGTGTTTGCATAATGTGTTATGCGTTTTTTGTGTGGCTGCATAATGATTATGTATCCAATTTTCGAAATTTGTGCCTAAAAAGACAAACACCTACTATTTTTTCGTAGAAAAATCTAAATTTAATATTGTTGTTTGTACTCGTTGTGTAGATCTCCTTAAAAGCTTTCCAACGAGATAAAATTTGTAAAATACCAAGGCATGGATTTTTAGATATGTTATATTCTAGTTTGGTTACCAATTATGGGTGTCAGAAAAAATGGAAATTATTTTGGACTTGACAATAAGAATAATAATTTTTTTTGAATCTGAGCCTAAAATCCCCTGAATAAATTCAATGCCTTCCTATTGTCTTAACACATATTAGTCATCCCCCTTACCGAAATTAATATGGGAAAATAACAGTTTAGTCCTGGCCGAGTTAACTAGGTACAATTTAATTCTTTATTTATTTAAAATATTGAAAGTACAGAAATAACCTTCCTAATTTACAATTTAGTACAAATATTTACAGTTTAGTCCAAAGTGACTCACGATGTCAGTAATTTTAAATAATATAAAAATAATTTATCTTTTCAATCGATCATCCAAAATTCATAAACTTTATATATTCGGAAAGCTCTTTCCGAGATCTACGAAAAGAGTACCCATATGATTATATAATTTTTATTTTTTTATTTTTTCTTCTGGTTATCTCATGTGTACAAGAAAAGTACACATGCATAAAATTTTCATAAGCTTAAGCAGTTATTTTTTCATATGTGCACCACTTTTTACACCCCTGCAAAACATGCATGAAACCAATTATTCATAACCACACACTCAAACCTACTTTTTCATCGGAATTACACTGGTGCACCAATATCTACAAACCTGCAAAACATGCATAAAAACTGATCATTCATAACCACACAAACCCACTTTTTCATAGGAATTACACCGGTGCACCAATATGTACACCCCTGCAAAACATACATAAAACCGATCATTCATACCCACACACAGACCTATTTTTCATGCAAAATACACTGGTGCACCAATATGTACACCCCTTCAAAACATGCATAAAATCGATCATTCATACCCACACACAGACATATTTTTCATGTAAAATACACTGGTGCACCAATATGTACACCCCTGCAAAACGTGCATAAAACCGATCATTGATAACCACACACAAATCTATTTTTTCATGGGAATTACACTAGTGCACCAATATGTACACACCTATATAACATGCATTAAATAGATCATTCATACCCAGACACAGACCTATTTTTCATGGAAAATACACTGGTGCACCACTTTGTACACCCCTGCAAAATATGCATGGAACAATGATTCATAATCACACGCAAACCTACTTTTTCATGTGTTACACTGGTGCACCAATATGTATACACCTACAAAACATGCATTAAATTAATCATTCATACCCACACGCAATCCTATTTTTCATGGAAAATATACTGGTGCACCAATACGTACACACCTACCCATATTATATAAACATAACATGGAAACTCAGATGGATGTGAACCATCAACCTCCACAAACCTTGTGATGGGCTTGAGCGCTCTACCATTTTAAGCTTATGAGTCCCTAAATTTAATACATAAAACCAAAAAACATTGATGTCAAAGGTGCATCAAGGTGTAATACAATTATGTACCATTAAACAATCAACATGTGTACAACTATGTACACATTAACAATCAACATGTGTACAACTATATTCACATTAAACAATCAACATACACACTAAAAATCTACAGGTGTATAACTATGTAGACATTAACAATCTATATGTGTATAATTATGTACACATTAAGAATCAACATGTGTACAACTATGTACACATTATAAAAAAAACATGATTTTGTGCACATTAGAAAATCATCAGAATAGCTCCTTAACAATTGAAGTATATACTTCATCAAAATACCCAACTAATCGATATTTCCAGCTCATAACTACACTCTCCCCGCAGATTCCTCGCTCATAAATTTGAGCATCTATCCAATTATTTTATTGAATTCCAACCGCTAATCAAAAGGAAATTAATATTCTAATTCAATTAACAAACAACAAACCTGAAAATCAACTAATGAGAAACACAGTTTATGAAATTAGCTTCACATACGAAGCAAAATTTTAACATCTGCATTCCTGTCCTAAATTCTATAAGCTAGTAAATACTATGTAAGAGTAAATGACATGATCCAACATACAATATTATTAGAGACAATGATTCCATATCACAATTATTCTTCTGAGCATGTAAATGCAACATGTCTAGACACTGAATTTATCTTCCTTCAATCGTTACTCTTTGGTGTTTCATTTCCCTTCAATTCGAAGGTCTTTTTTAAATCAACGTTTTCTTTCTCTTACAGTTGATGTCACATGGGAAAATCCAACATGTTAAACCATAAATCCAACATAAACATGATATAGATAAGTATGAGACATTAACCAATCAAGAACAATAGTGCTAACTGTCACTTTTCAGACACAAACATGTAGCAACTCCATCCTGCATCGATTTAAGAAGAAACTAGAAGGAAAATACTAACATAGAATCTTCACATATGTAAAGAACAACAAACCAAATGACAATTACCAAACATTAACAATTATCAACATAAATAAATTATGTATGGATAAAATTGGACAACAGAAGGATAATGAAATAATCCAAGATAGATTTGGATCCAAATCACTAAACTTTAGATTTTTAATCCCAAAACAAAGTTACATAAAACAAAAATCTCTAATTAAGAAAGAAGACGGTAAATAAAACTTTAATCTAGAGGGATTTCAACAGTACCATCACCAATCTTGTCCTGAAGATCCTTTGGATTCTTTCCATCAACTGTACATCTAACAGAAACACATATTCCAAGAATCTCCTTAACAGATCCAGTCAACTCCTTAGCCATATATCTTGGCCTCATAATCTTAGCAATTTCAATAAAGTCATCAAGAGAAATATTACCACCGTGTTTAATATTCTTTACAATTTTATGATCTGTTTTTGGTTCTTTGAGAGCTTTTATAACCAAAGCAGCAGCTGCTAGTTTTTTCTAGGTTTTAGGATGTGGAAGGAAGAAAGAAGATAGAGTCAGCCGAATTAGCTGCTTTCTAAAAGTTCAATAACAAATATCAACCAAAGATCAAAGATAGAAAACATATTCAGAAGATAACAAATGAAAAAGGGAAGAAGAAATCACTGAAATCTCGCCTTTTTCTCTCTATTTACAAATCTTATATCTGCACTTTTAGATCCTCCCTATCTCTATGAATATATACGGAAGGATGTTTAGGGTAATAGAAAAAACACAGATTTTTTAGATTAACATGAATTTGGACTAACTCGTTTAAAATTTAGACTAAACTATCTAACCAGGAAAATTTTAGACTAAACTGTACCGGATTTGAGATGACAGGATTATAATATCTAAAGCCCACTGATTTTGGGACTAAATGATAATTCCTACAATTAATAATGAACCACCCCCGCAAATCCTTGTCCAATTGCATATTTAACGGTGTGAGCCTAACAAGCCCAGTGAGTCATTTTCTTGGTCACTTGTAACTGAAATTCTTGCACTTGGAGCATCCTGGATGCTTCCACATGCCTAGGTTTCCCCTAGGTACTTATTTGTGTGAGTTTGTCATGTGAAAACAGCTCTCCTGTTGAACCTAGCGAGTGGCCATTAATCGGGTTTCCACTTCAGTAGTATTACCCGAACTAGCTAAGCACCATTTATTATAGATACTACATATGGTAGTCAATAGTCACTATACTTGTCTACCCTTCCTTCTCCTCCCTTTTTGGGCACAGAATATAATGGGAACTGTTACGGACTAGGAATGTGCAGGAAATTGTCTGCAAGATAAGAAAGGAGATGCCAATTTTAAAAAGAAGGAAAGTACATGATCACTGCACATCTGAATCTTTCAAACCAAGACTGTTCAATAATCAATAGTAACAGAAATAAAGACATTGAAATGTCACTGTGCAATGTAATTAGAAGTCAATATGCTGATTTTGTTGCTTACTCATTGAGTAGATCATCAATATCATTAAATGGCAGAATTTTCATCGGATACCAACAAGTAGGCAGGCAGGCTTTAATTCGTCAATTGGTACTGATTTCTAAAACTCAATCATTGAATGCTTAATTTTAAAAACCGAATAAACTAGACATGTGCATGGTCAGTCTGGTAGAATCAATCGACTCATTAATAGATTCGATCTAGAATTCTACTACTTCTTACCAGATGATATGATTATTAGTCCAAGACTCCAAGTCATGTACTCTTGGACGATGAATTTAAACGCGTTCACCGCGTAGCTTTCTAGACTCAGTCAATTTATTCATGGGCAATTGGGGTGAAAAGAAACAAAAAAAAACAACTCAATCAGCACAAAACGTTGACGAGTAAATTGCCCGAGGGGACCGGCTTGTCATAAATCAATTGGCTTCTAATTATTAACAGACGCTAAATTTCATTAACAAAAACCAAGTGTCATTCTCATGACGTATGTGGATCCACCAAATGACACCCACCACGATATTTTGAAGATAATATTAGGGGACCCCTTAATATTAGTTAGTATCAAGTATCAACCTTCGTTTTTAATTAAGAATGAAATTATTAGTCTGTAAATATTAGTAACATAGAAAGTTCACCTAAAACAACTTATTTTGTTTACAAATAGTTGCTACCAGATTCATTTAAGTCTTTTTATTGACTTCTTAACCAATAAAAGTTGTCTGAAAGTTTGATTTTTAATAAACTAATTCAATTCAATTAAATAAGATTATATTTAGTCTAATCACCCTGCCCTTCTCTCTCATTCTTCTCTGTCTCAGTGTGGCAAACTGTCTCAAAACTAAGAAACAGTAGAGCTAGCTTAGAAATCTTTTGTTTTACGCATCATGATTGAGTATTAATACCAATGAAGAAAAAGTCATTATTAGGATAGTAGCGTTCACATTTAAACTCATGGAATACGCGTATAGATACAAATACTAACCGCGTTGTTTAGATCTTAAAACAATAGTAATTACCAGTAATTAATCAGACAAATACTTTAGAGCTTCTAGAAAGATCGTACAATAATCGAGGAAATTAATCGAACGATTTAAATTGCCACGTTATCAGCTTAATTATTTATTTTTTTTGTAGGATGATGAATTTGTTTTGTTATTAGAATATGGAATATCTTTCTTTAGAGCATCCACAATCACACGATTATACCCATCGATCAAAGATCAAAAAATTTGATCTTTGATCTGGGTCAAAAACAGCGGTGAATGATCAGGCGAGGTTATAGAGTACCGTTTGGGGGTAAGCGGAGTACCAGTATATCGCTTGGAAAGACGGACGAGATACTAACAGTTCGCCTGGTACAAGCGAGATTGTGGACTACCGCCTGCAAAACAAACTTACAGGCGAAATCCCAAAACCTCGCCCACATCCCAAGCGGTGTCTCAGTATGTCGCTTGTACAAGCGAAGTTGTAAAATCTCGTTTATGAATTGTGCGAAGAAACCGTGTGAAAAATGATCCGGGCGAGATGCTGGAGTACCGCTTGCATATAGGCGGGAGACTAGAGTTTCGCCTAGTGAGCGTGCGACGCATGTGTGTGTGGAAATAGACGGGCGAGATGCCAGATTCCCGCTCAGATGTAGGCGAGATCCCTAGCTCTCGCCTGTCTATTTCACCGTTTTAAACCCTAATTTTTTCGTTTCTTCTACACCTCGCCCTCCTGTTGCCTTCATGTTCTCCTAGCCGAAACCCTCCCACACCCCCATTTTTCCAACACATCGATCATTGGACGAGAACCCAAAGCTTCGTTTCTCATTTTCATACTTAGCTCAAACTTATTCCAAGCGAAATCAAGGTATATCTTCTACAAACCAAAATTGAATTTACTTGTTTTAATTTGATATGCAATTTAGATGATTTTGTGGTTAAATTGGTTGTATATGTTGTTTAATTAATCATGTAATTACCATATTATAAACCGATTATTGAATTGTGAATTTTGTGTTCTAAACTTATGAAATTGGGAATTTATTTAGGGTTTATGTGGATGTTATCAATTAGGTTTCAAAATTTGTTCCCTTTGTTAAATTGAACATACAATACGAAATTGTTGTAGTTTAATTTTAGTGGGTTTGTGTTTAATTTTTGATTGAATATAGTATGTTGTGTAGAAATCAAAGGAATTAATTTTGATTTAATTTTGAAAATAATGTGTATGGATATATTTGAAATTGTGTATTTTGTCATAGGGTTTATGATAAATATTATAAATTGGGTATATTCTTATTGATGATTATTTGTTGTTGCCTGTATATAATTTATTAATTGGTTGTTTAAATTTAATTATGTTGTGGTTAAATTGTCGATATGTATCGAATTGTATTTTATGTAGATTCTGAAGATGAATTTCGATGATATGTATCGAATAGTTAGAGTGCCAGGACATCCACATGGGTTGAGTCAGCTCATCAGGATAGAACCTGAAGATGGTGGAGTAGTTGATCCAACAAGGGGGGTTGATTTGGGGGAAAGGGTAGTTCAACCATCAGTGGTTGACAATCGAATGTCAGCTATAAAGGATAGAACCGATTTGTTGGTTAGGAGACTGACTCGCTCAATTGAGTCTAGGGAGGTGATGAGCATAGAAGAACAACAAAGAGTTCGAATAGTGCTACAAGAGATAACAACCCTTTGTTCTGGTGAAAATTAAGATCGCTAGAACAAACTGAATTTGCTAGTTATGGTGTTGAACTTTATGGTGTGTCCCTTTATCTTTCAAAGTGTTGAACTTTATGGTGTTGAACCTTTTTAGTTCTTTTAATTTATTTATGAATATTAACTTCTACGGATACCAAATGTAGTTGGCAAGTTATTTATCAATTCATCTTAATGCCTTGTCAAGTAAAATAAAATATCTCTGACAAATTGAGTAGAAAATCTTTGAATTATTAACTAGTCGTTGTATTGTCAATTCAGTGTATAGTCATTTCATCGCAATGCCTTGTCAAGGGAAAGCAAAATATCTCTGACAAAGTTAAAATTCAATCTTTGAATTATTATATAGTCAGTCTATTATCATTTCATCGCAATGCCTTGTCAAGGGAAAGCAAAATATCTCTAACAAAGTTAAATATTATTGGTACTAAATGAAGAAGCAATACCGACTCTCTTATTATGAATGTAGTATGTTGTGTAGAAATTAAAGGAATTAATTTTGATTTAATTTAAAAACAAATGTGTATGGTAGTATTTGTAATTGGGTAATTTGAATGAGATTGATTATAATTGGTGAGATTGTTGTATTTTGATAATGATGTATGTATTTTTCGAATGTTTGATGTATAATTCTTGGTACAAATGTGAATGGAAATAGACAATTACATACAAGTTTAGTTGGTGTTAAATTAATTTTAATTGTTTATGCATTGTGGTGATTTACTGAATATATTGAAAATGTTCTATTATTTGTTTGGGCAGATGTCTAGCAATGTTGTTTCGAGATGGGTTGGTAGAAAGAAGAAAAGCAAAAAAGCTAAAATCGCAGAGGATTCTGAACCTGAATCCATGGTCCCCGAGTCGGTAGATGTTCCGGGGTTGGAACACTATAACGTTGTCGAAGATACGGAGGAACACGTTTCGACAAATATTACATATTCCTCCGACGCCAACTTCAAGTTTGACCATCGTGGCTCTCTCAAATCAGTTATACAGATGTACAAGAAAATCACTAAGGAGTGTAATAGGGTCCAATATATAATAGAAAGGGGAGGTTGGGGCAGATTACTATCCCTACCTTTAGTAGATTCATCCCACGCTCTTATTGATTATATTGTCGAGCGGTTTTGGGATACTACAAACACATTTCACTTTTGTTTTGGAGAGCTTGGGTTCTCTCCCCTCGATTGGGTTATGTTGACCGGGCTTAGTATCGGTGTCGGGAGATCTGTTCCTTATGAGCCAGCTAAGTACAAATTTGAGTATGTTCGTGACAATATCTTTCCTGAACTGAAAGATAATGCGGTATGCAAAAGAGAAGGTGTTCCCCAACATTGGGTTTCGGATGCCATCACTCTCAAGTTTTTGACCACCTATTTTGATAAAGATACATTGCACGCGGCGAACGATGATAGTGTTCTTGCTGATAGAGTAGCGAGGGCGTTCTATATGTATGTTCTGGGGAATTTCTTTTTCCCAAATGCAAAAACCTACATTGATGCAGGATGGTTGGCTGCCTTTGATAATCTAAATGAAGTTGATCAGTACGACTGGGGTGGTCCTGCATTTTCAAAATTGTATTCGGGTCTTGCCACGGCTTCTAGGGGACAAAAATCAATATCCGGGCCGTTCTAAATTTTGGAGGTAATTTATTAAACGTTATTCAAAATTCATTTTCTTAAAATTTAATAGTTATGTTGTTAAATCATTTTGAAAAAAAAATTGTTGTAGTTTTGGGGATACGAATATCTGGGGATATGTCGTCCAAATATCCCTTCGGCTGAAAGTGAACATGAATGGCCTAGATGTCGTAGGTGGGTTGCCTCCCGGAAGAAGGGTGTTGACATAGTGAAGACAAGGACTAAACTGAACCAGTTATCCGTAGACGCCGTGACGTGGCAACCATGGCTTACTGCAGTTAACTACATACCAGAAGATATTGGCCGCAAAGCAATAGAACTTTCTGGAAAAAGAATAACATTCACCTGGCTGGGCACTGTATGTTTCCTAGTCCTTTTCTCATACTCCTTTTTTTTCCAACTCGTACTGTTGTGAATGGGTAGGTATTTATTTATTATCATTTTATTGGATAAAACACAATATGTATCTCGGAGATCGTTGTTGGAGGCAGAACAACCCAACTTGGGGTATTCCTGCAAACCCCCCTGCTTGCATCTCCAACTTCGTCGACGACGAGATTGAGGACATGACAGCAATTTCTCACGTCAATGCTAGTGAATACGTACGTATCGTGGAGTACGATGTTTATTATGAATATTGGAGACATGTTACCAACCTCTACAAATATGTCGCGCAAGTTGATTGGGAGGTCGAAACGTATGGCTATGCAGGTGACCTTATGAAACACAACATCCCACGGCCTCGTGATCATGTGCCCATTCCTCCCCCCCAACAACTACCATATGTAAGTTTTTAACAAAGTTTTGAAAAATTGAATACAGATTACACATTTATGCTTCTGTGGTTATTCTAAAGTATTTTCATCCCAGGTGGCGGCTTATGATTTAGTGCAAGAGTTTGCAGATTTTACGCAAGAGTTGCGTGATTTTACCTTAGCTGAAACTAAGGATCGGATGGACTACTTGATTCGCAAATAAGTTGAGTTCAACAATTTTCGGAGTCAGACAGCCGCTCAAATGAGCCTCCTACAAGATCAAAATACGTTGTTGACCAGACAGCTTACCCAATTTCGTGCAGAACAACCTCTTGGATTTGCCTCATATGCTATGACCACACCTCCGGGATCTTCATCAACAGTTCGACCAACGCAGAACGTCAGACCATCTTTCCCGCCATTTATTCCACCAAGATCAAACTCCGGTTAAACAAAAAATTAAAATTTCGAATGACGGTTAAAAGAACGTGTTCGGTTATTTTTATAGTTGATTTACGGTTATATGAAATGTTATTTTTTAGTACGCCGTTTATGTAGTATGATAATTTTACAGCTCATTACGAAATTTAAATGGATGTTTTATTACCGTTATGTTACCCTTATGTTACCGTTATGTTACCGTTTTATTACCGTTTTTTTGTCCTTGCATAACGGCTATTTTTTTTTGTTTATACTACTATAAATAACATTCAATAGCTACACAACTCATTTCATTATTCCCACATTTTATTTTTCAATGTCTGGTTACGAAAATTTTACCCTTAATGCAAACAATTTTACTTTAGATGAAGATTTATCCATATGTCGAAACATAGTATTACATTATCCAGCAAGGGGTCAGGAACGTGATATCAATGGTTGTATGACCATGGAATGGTTGGAACACCCACATGCTAACTTTTGCGATGAAACCGGTAACCCAACAACCGGAACAGAGCAGGCCTTTTTTGTCGATATGTGGAAATTACTAAGGAAGTATTAGAATTTTCTTTTTTAACTGCTCGGGTCAATGAATTTCGTCTTAGGAATGAAACTGTTGATGAAGTTGTTGCTCGATCACTACAGGAATGGACAAGATGGAAACGAAGTGATTTCCGGTACAAACCTCATTTTGAGATCTTAAGGGTAATGGATGAATTCAACCCTTTTGTGTTGATCTTTCTACCTAGTAGGGCAGAACTTCGTCAACGTCGTCCGACAAGTCAATCATTTCGGTTTCACTAATAGGTTTATTTCTTACTTTATTTATCTGTATCGGGAGTTTATTTTTCTTTCCCTTTCATGTATGTCTTTTTTGATTTAATAAAAGTATTGTAGTACCTTAAGTTATTGTTCATTTAACGAAGATTCAGGGGATATTATGAGGTCATTAGCATTAAAAAAATTGAAACTCTAAAAATAAAGAACCGTTGAACTTTAACTTCAATTGATAATTTTAGGAGTTAATTGCGATTACATTTTGGATTTCATGAACTCATAGCTTGCTACAAATATGAATTCTTCCCCTTTTTCCTGAAAGTAGTGCATTTTAGCAATTTCCTCTTACACAAGGGAAGAAACAGTTAAATAATTTGTTATTTGTAATTGTTGTTAATGATAGAGGAGACAACTTTTGTAATGGTATGGATACTTACAAATTGTTGGATCGATAATCCTAAATGGGTGTCGTTAAAGATCCGTTGTTGTATAGATACATAATCAACTATTCCCTTTCGAATAACTTGGTATCTATCATAAATCTGTACAATAGATCTTTGGGTTGAATTTTCATATTCCTCACAAAAATGTCTGTGGATCCTCCCCCATACAGTTTCTGGATCAACAATTCCGACTATAACATCTTCACGTAAGGTTTCGTAATACCAGGATTTTGTTATAACCAAGTCTTCAGCTGAATGAAATGTTGACATGGGTGTACGTAAGTTATGAAGTAAACAAAGAAGGTATTGTGATTAAATAGAGAACAATAATATATTTAATAACATTGACTTGTCAACTTATATAAAATATCTCTGACAAATCTGAAAAATAATCCTTTAATTGAAATGTGGTCGGTGTATTGTCAATTCATGCCATTGCCTTGTCAAGATACATAAAATATCTCTGACAAATCTGAAAATAAATCTTTGCATTGAAATATGGTCGGTGTATTGTCAATTCATGTCATTGCCTTGTCAAGATACATAAAATATCTCTGAAAAATCTGAAAATAAATCTTTGCATTGAAATGTGGTCGGTGTATTGTCAATTCATGTCATTGCCTTGTCAAGATACATAAAATATCTAAGATAAATAATATTTGTGTTCAAAATTCTCCTTTTTTTATTATAAATAACCACACTTGCTTCTCCATCAATACAAACCGAGTTTTATCATCATCTCTTGCTCCTTACAAATTCCAACACATAACAAAATGGCAAACTATGTAAATCATATAGACAAGTATGGTTCCTCTTCTAGTTTTCCTCACTATGTTTCTTATACTTCTTCTTCTTCTGGTTCATTAAACGATGATGATAACACAAGTTACTACTCATCAGATGAAAATTCACTTGAAGCGAACAATAATAACCTAGCAGTTACCGCTGGTTTAATGTTGTCAACTATGAACCCTCCACATACACGTATAAAAATACCAAGACAACGTGATGTAGGTTCTAAAGGTCTATGGAGAGACTATTTCTGCAGCAACCCGACATTTCCGCCCAATCTATTCCGAAGAAGATTCAGAATGCGTCGACAATTATTCAACCGTATTTTGGGTGATGTTGTGGCGGCAAATAGTTATTTTGTGCAAAAAAGAGATGCTTGTGGTGTTCTAGGATTAACCCCGCACCAAAAAATTACTGCAGCTATTCGTATGTTAGCTTACGGATGTGCGACCGATGCAATCGATGAGTATTTACGTATTGGGGAAACTACGGTTTTGGAAGCAACTCGTAGATTTTGCAGGGTGATAGTCCAATTGTACGAGGATGAATATTTGCGGACACCAACTCAGCGTGATGTTGAACTCCTTCTTGATGAAAACCGAAAAAGGGGATTTCCAGGGATGCTTGGTAGTGTTGATTGTATGCATTGGAAATGGGACAAATGCCCTTCGGCGGAATCCGGTACTTATACCGCCTACAAGGGTAGCGAAAGTATTATCCTTGAGGCAGTTGTGTCGTATGATCTTTGGTTTTGGCACGCATTTTTTGGTATGCCGGGTTCAAACAATGATATCAATGTGATGAACCGTTCGTATATCTTCAAAAAGCTTATCAACGGTAAAGCACCGGCAGTAAACTTTTCAGTCAATGGAAATCAATACAATATGGGGTATTATCTTGGGGATGGAATATACCCAGAGACAACAACTATTGTAACTACCATTAAACATCCAGACTCCAAAAAAAAAACAGAAAATTTCGGCGATGCAGGAAGGTTGTCGAAAAGATGTAGAACGGGGGTTCGGGGTACTATAAAATCAATTTGCTATCATCAAACAACCCGCACGAATGTGGAATCCGGACGTGTTAGCGTATATAATGAAAACTGTCATTATTCTACATAATATGATAGTGGAGGATGAACGTATTCCCGGTGATTTGCCGCATGACTATGAGCAACGCAGCCACGGTGCTCCAGTTGTTATTTCAAGGGACAACACTGCTCAACTTTCTAGAATGGTGAAGGACCAACGCAGACGTGCAGTATTCGATAAACAAACTGGGGTTCGTTTGAGAAATGACCTGATCGAACATATATGGTCATCTGTTGGGGAAGAGTGAACTTTTATATGGGCTTTGGGGGTAAATGTGTTGTTAGTGGACCCGTGGTTAAAGCGAGAGTTATCTTATCTTTACTTATTAGTCGCGTTATATTTTAATTGTTCTTCGAGTCCAGCTAGTATTAGAAGTAATTTTAAAAAATAATTCTAAATTAAAATTTTAATTTAAATTAGGAGTCGTTAAAAACATAAAAATCTATTGGTTAAAAAATATACTGAATATTCTAAATAAATTGATCAGAATTAAAACTCAATATGACAATGGTGAAAAATAATCCGGACGTTATGATTGGTTTAATCTTTTCCTTAAAATTTCTCCCTTCCTCAGTTCGATGTACTGTCTTGATACATCATCTATTTGGGAGATATCCATCGTCATTATACGGAATTCCTCTTTTGCTTCTTGCCTAGCTTGTATTGCCGTAAACTTTGCATTTGAATCAGCTAATTTAGCTTCAAACTTTGCTTTATCATTAGCTAATTTTGCTGCAAACTCAGCTTCTCTTTGTGCCATCTTCATATCTCTTTGTTCGGTACATATGGCGTTGAAGCTTTGTTGCTCTCTATAAATATTTTGCATCATTTCCTGTTGTTCAGCAAATTTTGCTTTGCCTTTTGTCTTCTGTCGTTTCGCCTCTTTTTTCCCCATTGGACGGATTAATGTGTTGGGGATATCTCCAAGGTCTTCATAGGCGCTGGGACCATCAAGGCTTAAGTCTGGTGTGTCCTGTACGTCCTGAGATTCGTTGTCGTAATCAGACTCTCCTTGTGATGAATCGAAAACAGATGTCGACCTTCTGGAATATTTAATATTATCTAAGATAACTGTGTAGCAATCTTCATGTTTAAAACTTCGACCAGTTGCTTCCTTGAAAAGCCTACGTACTTCTGCGAACTGGTGTTTCAATTCAATGTTGTTAAAGGATATACAATCATATAGATTAATGTAATAAGCATAATTAAACGAGTTGTTACCTTATTTTCGGGGCCCCATCCAGTATGATGTTCCCTTTCGACTTCAGCCTCCTTTGCAGATATAAGCGCCACATCCTTACTTATAATTTGAAATCGTTTCTGAAGGGAGGTCCAACTACGTTCTGGCTTAGAAGGTATAGCTTCTTTCATCCGACATAGTATACGTGACCATAATTTTTCTTCATATTGATCAGTACCAATGCTACAATCTTGAGAAATAGACAAATGAATCGTACACATCGTAACATCTTCAAAAGACGAAAAATTTGGACCTCGTGGTTTTGATGGCGCCATTTTACTAATCGATTTCAAAACTTATGAAATAAGAACCAACTTTAGAATTTTCAACTACACAATGTATGAGTTTAGTAAAATGCCATTGGTTTAGTAACCCATATATATAGGGTAAATATATAGCCGTTAAACGGCCAACGGTAACATATCAATGGAAATAAACAGTCACACAAATTAACGGTCACACCTGAGCGAGGCCTTGGGGTCTCGCCCAACTCCAAGCGGAGCCTTGGGGTCTCGCCCAACTCCAAGCGGAGCCTTGGAGCCTCGCCCAGGTCCAAGCGGTTCCTTGTAGTGCCGCCCAACTTCAAGCGATTCGGTAGCATCTCGCCCGTGTTTGAAAATTTTAGGCGAAATCTCTGCTATTCGTTTATGAGTAGGCGAGCTTCTGGTTACTCGTCTGGTGGAGCGAAAGTTTAGCATAACGCTTGAGCTGGCAAAATGTCAACTCTTCGCCCGTGTTTTTAAGCGGGATGCTGGTCCATCGTCTGTTCACAAGCGAGGGAGTAGAGTTTCGCTCGACTATAACTTTTGATCGTCGATCAGCGACTTCTTTTAATCCTGAACAGTGATTTTCAACGATTATAAACTAAATCTAATCGCACCGCTGTGGTTGAATTTCACCGATCATCGATCAAATTTAATCTTTGATCGACGTTTTGATCGATGATTGGAGATGCTCTTAGTGCCTAAGGCTCTCCCTGAGTACGACTAGTAACCACTTTAAACAAATTCTCAACATACCCCATTTCTGCGCATTAGAATAATCCTTTTGTTTCCAATTCTATTGAAATTTTATTGATTTGTTTTTATATTGTCACTAACTAAGAATTTTTAATCCACCTTAATACTCCTTAGTATAACATTAATATCACATTAATCCCATGATGCAAGTCTTTACCTTCTATTTTCTTTTGTCTGTTAAAGATTCTAGCATATGTGCCATTTTATCTAAATACTTTCTCAAGAGAAGGAGTAAGGAGCAACAGTATGGTCACTAAAAGGAGCTACTTGTACACAAATTCGATACATTCGGCATAAAGTGGGGGTGGGGGGCTCTCACTAATGTTTGAATTGCAAATTCAGTTTTACAACCGGTTTTTATTGAGGAGAACAAGAAACAAAATAGGACAAGGTATGGTTCGTAGTATAACGGCCCCCTAATTTTGGAGGATGTTGAGTGACTTCCGTCCACTTGACTTTTGTGGATGGGCACTTGCAAGTGGTTGAGTTCAACATAATCGCTTATAGGAAACAGATAGGGGGTGTTTGGTAATCATAATTATAATAGATTATGAGTCAATAATCAATTATCCAGCGCATAATCTATTATGTATGTGTTTGTTAAAATTTATAATAACTGATTATTTTAATCATAATTGAAAAAACTCACTATTTTCATAAGTAGAAAAAAGTTGTTTATAAAAATTATCATAATTAATTATTTTTTTTAACAAAAATGAATTAAATTTTTTTCCTTATTTTCTCTAAACTATCAAGGGAGAGACAAAAAAACAATAGTGGACTAAAAAAAAGTTCTTAGAGCATCATTCTTTTCTCTCCTCTTCAAGAGCATTTTTCTAAGATAATCAATTATTCCAAAAATATATTTGTTAAAATTTATTAAAATCCATTAGTTTCTTATCACTTAGTTTAACATGTGTTTGTTAAACTAAATGACTTTATTAAAACTAAGAACCAAATACTATTAAAATTAAGCCTAATCACTTAGTTTTATCAAGTCGCTATGTCTGACTTGGTTGAGTTTCTTCTCCCCGGCCCATGATCAAAAACAAGGAAATGTCTCTTCTCATAAAAGAGTATAACTACGAGCTATCTCTCTAATGGTCAAGTTGGGAAGTTGCACATACACTTGCACCAGTAATTGGGATATATAGTTCTATTGCGCAATATATAGAAGTTGTTCATATGATGTTATTATTTAATACATAATATGGAATAAAAAACCAAGGTGATCATACTTTTTATACAAAGACTCCTCTCATATTATTTTCTTTAAATAAAAACCATTTAAAATATAAATAATACAAAAACCCTATTTTTTTAATAATGGGTATTTTAGTTTTTAGTTAATTTTAAAATATCCAAGCTGCCCTTCCCTATATAATGTATGTGTTTCAAAAGGAAATATCGGCTAAATCAAACCTTGGTGAGAGAAAATCAAATTTTCTCCAAATATAACAGAATCTGACTTAGGAAGAAAAAAATTCTCTCTCAAAATCTTCGTTTCTTCTTAGATTCTAGGGTTTCAGTTCAAACAGAACTTCTCCAAATAAATCCATTGAATAAGTATCAACAAAACTCGTTTTCGTTTCAGTTTAATTAAAGAAGAGAAGACAAGTTACAAGTAGTCGAATCATTCATCATGTAATTTTGATTTTACTTGATTTTGGTTTTCTTATTATGATTTTGATTGTATTTTAATTTTTGAGTTGATATTGATGATGAAACTTTTCAGTTTGTTCTTCGAATCAGTCATCAGTGAGATTAGATATTGGTTTGAAGAATCCAATTGAAGTTACAGTTTATTCTTTCAATTTGATCATATTCTCATTCGGCTCAAGCTATTGTTTTAGTTCAATCATTCATCAGATACTGAAATTCAACTTTTTAGGTAATTGATTTTATTTTTTATTTTGTTTGAATTTTTGAGTTTATGTTGATTATGAAACTCGGATCCATTTGTTTTTACGATTTCTTTGGTTATGTTGTTGATGTTCTTATTCAAATCTATTGGAAGGAAAATTGTTATGTTGTTGATGTTCTTATTCAAATATTTTTTTTGTTGTTGTTATTTATATTCACATCTAGTGAAACTTTTTTGGGTTTCATACTTTGTCCTGAAGATTATGGAATCTGTTCTCGTGGTTATCTCTCACAAAGAGGATACATTATCGTTTTGTATTGGTCTACAAGCATCTGTTTTTGATTTGAAGGGTAGTATATGTTCAAGTTGGTATCAATTCTCTATTCTTTATATTGAAATTTTCCACATAGTTGGTGATCAGCAAAAGGTTAACGATTGTGATTTTGATCTCCAATCGGTTGCTCTATTTACTTTGTTTAATAAGCTTCCATCTCTTGAGTTACATGTAAGGCATAGAGATGAGTCTTCTAGTTCTAGTTCAGGAAGTTTAGTAATCATACCTTTTGAGCAACCACAGAGTTTAGGAATTATACCTTTCGAGCATGAAGGACTTACAAATTTAGTTGATTATGATGTCCGTAATAAAGTTAAAGAACCGTTGAAGTCTGCGCTTTGGTTAGGTATTTTTCAGGGTGTCAATCAGGTGTTTACGGGAGGTGTTCAACAAGTTCGTTATGGTTTGTTGAAATATCATGCAACATCTGGGTATTCATTCAAGATGACAAGGAATGAGAAGTTGAGGATTGGTGCATGTTGTGCTAAGAAGGAAGAAGAGAAATGTGAATGGCATATATATGTTGTTTCTATTGATGGTGTTAAAGGTAGTCCTTTTATTATCAAGGAGTTAAATAAGAAGCATACTTGTTGTGGTGGAGTTGTAAACAGACCAGATGTGTCGAAGAAACTAATTAGTAACTTGATTCTCGAAGAGATTAAACAGAATCCAAAGAAGAAGACAAAGGATATTATGAATCAGTTTACAAGAGAGTATGGATTTGACATTAGTCGTTATTATGCATATGCAGGGAAGAGGCATGCATTGAATATTACATGGGGAGAGAACGATAAATCATTTATCTACTTGAAATGGTAATACCAATAAATTGACTGAAACCAATCCCGGATCTCGTGTTGTTTTGGAAGTTGAAATGGGACTCAAAAATTTCAGAGATTGTTTATCTCTTTTGGAGCATGCATTCGTGGATTCAACTACTGTCGTCCTTTATTATTCCTTGATGCATCCCATTTGAAGTGCAAATACCTTGGTCATATCATGGCAGCAACAGGTCTAACCGGGAATGACGGTAAGTTTCTTAAACATTCTATTTGTTTCCGTTGGTTTCATCATTTTTATATGCTGAGACATTTTTTCCTGTTTTGTTTCAGAAATCTATCCTTTAGCTTATGCTGTGGTTTCATCGGAGAATGACGCGAACCGGAAATGGTTTTTGAAGAATTTGAATAATGTCCTTTCTCCTCTGCGCAAAAAGATTACTTTTGTGAGTGATCGAGGTAGTGGTTTGGTGAATCAAATTCCTGCTGTATTCCTTGATGTTGTTCATGGTTGGTGTTATTGGCATATGAAGAACAATATCAATACATACTTGCCGAAGGACAATAAGGTTTATCAAAATTATGTGCTGGGATTGTTTAGAAAATGTGCGTATGCTAATACACATACAAAATTTTCAGAGAAATGGGAGAAGTTGTTGCAGTTCAAAAACTAGAAGTTACAACACTATCTGTGTAGAGATCCGGTTGATAAATGGGCAAGTGTTTATTTCCCGGGTCGTTGTTATGGTAGGTTGTGTTCGAATATCATTGAGAGTTTCAATAGTTGGATCCTTGAAGAGAGAGAGAGAAGCTTATAACCATCATGGTTGATGAGATCAGATTGAAGCTTATGAATCAAATGTATGTACGTCGCGAGGAATGTGCAACATTATTAAAGTGGCGAGAAATTTTATGTCCAGAATTTGAAATTGAGCTCTACAACAACAAGATGCACGACCGTGAATACAGTGTCACCAAGTCGTCGCAATGTGTGTTTGAAGTTTATTCTACATTAACACAAAAGGTCGATTTGCAAAGAAGAATATGTTCTTGCAACCGCTGGCGCATCAACGGTTTCCCTTGTGCCCACGTTATCGTTGTATATATCATGATAAATGAAGAAGATACGTATAAGTATGTTGAATTCTACTTTACAGTAAAGTTCTACCATGAATCCTATGCAAGAGCAACTTGTCCCCACAGTTGAAAAGCCTGCGAATATGTCTCCAAAATCTGTTTTTCTTGGTCATGATGCTCTACCACAATCAGGTCGTCCAAGGAAGAAGAAGAGAATTCCTAATACAGGTTCAGTTCCTAATAAGAAGATGAGAACTTGTGGTAACTTCCATGTTTTGACTACCCATAAACGAAGGACATACCCTGCGTATCAGATTTGAAGTTATTTCGACTACAATTCATCGACTTTCATTTTCAGTTTTCATTTGGACTACTATATGTTTTAATCTACATTTTCTTATTTATTCTTTTTCTATATTTTTTTACAGTTAAACATGTTAATTTACTGCAGGTGTTTCATGTTTTTTTTTTATTTTTAGATTAAGTTTGTCAGAGTTGCAGGCTTTTATAATTTGTTGGAATCAAAATAGTTTTCATAGTTTGTCACATGCTTCAGTTTTTTTTCATCTCTAATATGATGGAACTTTTTTTGGTTCCATCATTGTTTTTCATCTGGAATAAGATGAAACCAAAAAAATGATGGAACTTTTTCTGGTTCCATCATTTTTGTTTACGTCTGTGATATGTTTGTTCAATGCCTAAGGTTTTAGCTTTTCTATATTATGTTGAAATACTTTTCTGTTTATCAACTGAGATCTTTATAACAAAATTTTAAGCCTAATTTTATGGCAGCCCAGGTAAAAATTTAGTTAAGCCCATCCTGTATCCGTCACTTCCGGTATAACAAAAAACCAAAAAAAAAAAAGAGAAAAAAATATAACAACATCTTGATTAAGAGTCGATATTTTATAACTTAAGACTAGTGATCGATGAAAAGAATGTTCTTAGTTCTTAAACTTGCACCTAGCAAAGTACAAGACACACCTGAAAAGAAACAAAAAATTGCATAACTGAACCCCTTACGTAGAAAGCTTGATTTTTGTTAAATCCTTAGTCTCGGTAAGCTTTCTTTGACTCCTCTTCCTGTATGTTGCAAGTAGTCCTCCTCCACCCTACTGTGAATCAATATTTACCCGTCTTTCTCCAATATAAATTTCCTCCTAAGCTAAAACTGTCAACTTTAAGTTGCAACTTTGGCCTCATATTCTGCAACTTTTGTTTTATATGCGCTTCGGACGAAAAATTTCCTTTCAAGAGGCTCTTCATGTAATAGCAAACATAAAGGCCACAATCATTCCTGAAATTAACAAAACAAGATCTTTAAATTGAACAAAACAAAAAATGAGTGAAATGAAGATAGTGAAGACAAGATCTCTAAACACAAGTTCTTTTAAAACACTTACACATCTTGTTGACAACACAAAACTTGCCGGGTATAGTGAGAGCTTTGCAACATGTTGTTTGAATACTGACACCATTCTTTCTTTCATGCTTTCAGCACTGTTGCTGCATTCATCTTCAGTTTCAGCTATGGAGTTATAGTGAGAGAATTCTCCAGTCTCATTATCAAAAGCTAGCAATGTCCAGTGGTACAACTTTTCTCTAAGTTTTTGTGAGCAATTGAACGATTATAAATTCTGGAATGTAATCTATGTTGTCAATGAAAGCTTCAATTGCAGAGCGACAATTTTGCCCAATTGAGTGTAACGTCTGAAATTCAGTAATAAATCAAAAATCAAGTTCTAATTTGGTTTCAGAAAAACACTTGTATAAGAGAATTTAGAGGTAACTTACATAGACATATGTGCTTAGAAAAACTGCTCTTTTTTACTTAAGAGTACCATCTGGTTTCAAGTTTTTCTTTGATATGTTTTTTTGCAATTTCAGCATGTAAAATTCAATCATATCTCCGGCGATGTCACCCTTTCTTATCAAGTTATTCATATTCCTTCCCGTTATGTACAATCCAAACTCTTTTTTCTCCCATGCCATGTCACTGTTGTTAAATTGTTGAAAAACAAATTAATGATTAAAGAAGAAGAAAATAAACTGAAAGAAATGTATTCTCATTTTGGTTTCAACACTGAAATTATGAAACCAGAAAACTGAATAGTATGAATGCCACTTACCTCTCATTATGCATTTTAAAATATCTGCACACGAGCGGTTTCTGATTTGAATCGAGTACCTGCATAATCTTCAAGTTGTCAACTGCTTTCAACTTCACCTCCTTTTTTTCTGTTTGTTTATTCTCCGATTTTTTAGGGTGCTTTCTGCTAACACAACGACTCTTGTTTCTTTTCTTCTTCTTAACTTCACCAGGTGTATAATCCTGCATCTTAACAAGTGCTTGCATATTCCTTTTTTTTTTCCTCATTCTTGATATTATGTTACTCACCTTTTGTTGGGACTGACGTCTTCATGCTCAGTATCTTCTTTGTCACTGTCACTTTGCGTCAATCTCAAACCAAAATGAGGCATATCATCTTCTAAATCAATTACATCTTTTGATATGTGTATAACTGAGTAGTAGCACATGCCTTTACTTTCTGGCTTTGATGTAGAACCCTTCTTTGCATATTCATCTTCCATTTGCTGAAGAACAGTTTCATCAATTGAACCCTCAGTTGACACTTCAATCTCGATCTATGGCTTTGACGAAGAATTTTTCTTGGCTTCCAATTCTACCTGCTTAGCCACCTTGATATCTTCTATTGTGTCTGGAGTCAATTCAGAAACTTCTTCTATTACACTCTCCAATTCAGTCTTTGATAAAGAAGATTCAACTTGTTCAACCACCTTGAATATCTTCAACTGTGTTTGGAGTTATCTCTAAAACTTCTTCTATTATATTATCTTTCTCTTGCTTCACTTTGTTGATTTCATATTTTACTTGCTCATCCACCTTCAATTCTTCAATTGTGTTCGGAGTTAACTCCGAAACCTCTTCAATCATCCGTTGAACTTTGCCTACAAATGATGAAACCTTTTCTGGTTCTATCACTTATTGCTCCTGAACTTTGCCTTCAGTTGATGAAACCTTTTCTGGTTCCAACAAACAACCTTCAAAATCTTTAATCTAACCTTGAATCTGAACTTCATGTGCTGAAACCTTTTCTGGTTCCATCGTATCATCCTGTTGTGTTTCTTCAGGAAGATTCATTACATGCAAGATTTATTGATTTCAAAAAAATCAGATTCATTAACAACAAACAAATCAAATCAAATCAAATCAAAGTAAATTATCACCTCAGTATTATCTCCGAAAACAACATTGTCAGAATTTTTCTTCTGTTCATCATCTTCAACCAATAAATCCTTTTCTTGTTCAATCACAACATCGCCAACATCTTGTTCTGTTTCTTCTTGCCGCAAAACCTTTCTTTTCTATCATGTCATCCACAATATTTATAGCTTTTCTTATCATATCCTGCAATATTAACATATGTTAGACATTAACATATCTAACTTAATATAATTCTCAAATGAAACTTTTCTAGTTTCATTAAAAAAGAAATTCATACCAATCTATTCAAATGGAACTATCATTAACCTAACACACACAAATAAACAAGATCATATCTAACACATCTAAGATTTAACATATCACCTCCACATGTTCTTCACTGTTCAAAACCGTTTCAGGTACCGTTTCTGTTTCATCTCTTTTACGTTTCTGTCTCACGTAAGTCTTCATCACTGGTTGTAACCTCTCCTCAGCATCATATTTGGGCAGAATTGATTGATCTTTTTCAGAAAGCCCATTTTTACCAACGGTTGTAAGTTTTTCAATTAAAATTCTCGCCCACTTATATTTTACCTTGTAAGGGTTATCTTCATTTCCAGTTCCAACATTCTCTTCATTTCTAGCACCAACATTCTCTTCACTTGCATTACCCTCTTCATTGCCATCGCCAACCTGCAGTTCACGATCAATGTACTCTTCAACATGAATATCTTCTTCCTCTATACGCTGGACCAAGCGTATTTCTTGTTCATTATATGGAAGCAAGAACGATCCTTGATGGTGACCCACATTCATCTGCAGAACACAAGAAAAGTTATGGAACTTTTTTTGATTTCATCATTTTTTTCATCTGGAATAAGGTGGAACCAAATAAATGATGGAAAATTTTAATTCTCAGACATTAAAAAGTATAAACAAACAAGAATTATTGTTGCTTTTACCTTTGAGAAAATTTCTGGTTTATTGGTAAGATCATTAAAATTATTCACTACTGCCTAGCTTATTTCATCTAGGTTCCATGTAGCGAACCTTGCGTACACGTCTTGCCCATCGCGTCTTATATGTTTGACATCTCGGCAAACCAATACTGAAAAAAACAGTACACAACATTCAAATTAGTAATCAAACTCATGAAAAATAAAAAATAAACAACTTATGAATCAAAATAAATAAAAATTAATTTACCAATGGGTAAATGACACAACCTGATAGATCATCAACTTCTTCAACTTTTATTATCAACTCAATTAGATACTCATGAAAAACATCTGGCCAACATACCTTATTCATCTCAAATACTTGGTACAAGTATTTTGAAGTCAGATTTTGCCCACCTTTGTTTGGGACAAATATCAAAACCTAGAGATAGAGGACGAATAGCTTGACGAAGTCTTCAACTTTGGTTTCATCTGCTGCAGTTTCCATCATAGCTCTTATAATATCAGTTTTTCTCATCTTCTTATCTCACTTAAAATACTCAACCGCAAACATGTTTACCTTTTTCTTCAGCTCATCATCTTTGGCTATATCTACATCCTTCATCATTTGTAGACCAAAAATCACAGTGAATTGTTCACGTGTGGTCTGGAATATCATATTCTTTGCTCTCATTAACTTGAAATAATCTGGTTTCACACGCTTGACACTCTTATAATATGACCCTAAGATCATCTGAATTTATTTTGTCATTTTCTTCAATTTTTCTTCTTGCAGCGTACCTTCATAGAACGGTTTGAAGAAACGCCAAAATGGACAAGCAACAAGGGCCTTCATGTGTTCTTCCTTTTTCTGTATCAAAGCTTTTATGTTAGGTGCCTCCGCACAAAAATGATGCAACGAGCACCTATACGGTTCTGTAAGTCTTGTTTTCCCTGTTGTTAAACCATAAGTAAACCATAAGCACAAACAGAACTGTTCCCAATCATACAGTGAAGATGATGAAACCAATTTTGGTTCCATCAAAATAGTCATTAAGTAAAAAACACCAACAGAGTTGGTCCCAACCATACAATGAACTTGATGAAACCAATTTTGGTTCCATCAAAATAGCCATTAAGTAAAAAACACCAACAGAGTTGGTCCCAACCATACAGTGAACATGATGAAACGAATTTTGGTTCCATCAAAATAGTCACTAAGTCAATAAATAAGGTGAAAACAGATGGAACCTAAAACCATGCTACAAACAGATGAAACCAAGATGAAAATCAGTGAAACCTAATTATGAAACCAGTGATTTCGAAACACATGAAACCTTATTACGCAAATTCATTGATGAAACCAAAATTGCGAAACCAAAAATCCTTGATGCATGTTGATTTTCAACCATAAATAATCACTGAAGAACAATGAAACTTCGATTTACCTTTTGGAGAATCTTGTTTCTTAACTGTTTTAATAAGTTTTTTGTCGATCTTTTTATCTTTCTTTTTCTCTTGTTTCTTCACCATTTTTAATGTTGTTCAATGATTTTGTTTCGATGTTAGGTTATGTTGAAAATTTTAGAGAATAGAATAGACAGTGAATAGAATAGACAGATCTGAGTTAATAGTAGAAGGAGTATGTGGGAAAGGGAGTAAATCTACTGATGATGAAACAACCGCTTCAGAAAAGAAATTCAGTTTTTGATTCTGATTCTGAAGGTACTGGTGGTGATGCAGATGATGATGATCAAGATGATATGGATGAAGATGAAGATGATGTTGTTTCAGGAGATTGTTCTTATGATTTTCTTTTATCGGAACGGGTAAAATTGAGGAAGTTGTTGAAGAGGGAAAAAATGTCGTTACAAATTGAATGAAAAGAATAAATGAGGGTGGTTTAAGAAAGGGTAGTTTAGACAGTAGATTTCAAATGAATTTTTTGTGAACAATTTATTTTGTTGGGTTTTTTGTTGTTAGATAGTGACATGTTTGGATTTATAACCCACATACTATATTTGATATAGTTATATGTTGCTATTATTGTTTTGTTGTAAAGTTAATTAATGCAGTATTAATTAACTTAAACTTTTCTCACACTGCTACAGTACAGGAACTATGGTATATTACTGTTCACGTCTTCAATCCCCGTTAATCCAGTGTGTTATGGATAGCATTACACGCTTTCCTCCTTTAAGCACAGTCACCTAAGTCACTGCTAATTTGCTAGTTAAGCACCAGATATATAGGACGGTTACTTTAGCTCACACATTTCTGGTATCTTGTATGGGTCCTTCCATCATTAAATTTTAACAAATTATAGTTTTGGCACACAACTTTGTAGGCCCTACTATTTCATGGTGGACCGATGATGGGTCAGTATCCGGGTAATTGCATCGGACCGCTGATAATGAAAGATGAAGTACTGCAAAAAAGTGATGATGCTTTAGCCTTTAAGATTAATATAACAGCGTAGGGTATGACGTCAAGTTAATGGTAAATAGAAGCAGGGTACTGTAAAGTGTAAGGCGGTCGATAGCTCAGATTCCAGAAATTTTCAATCTGTATGAAATTTTCGGATAATATCTCGAGATGCCGATAAGCACCAAACTGAATTCCGGTTCTGTGATGGTTTACATCTTCCATAACTGTAAAAGTTGGTCGATAAGTCAAACAAGAGAAGAAGAAATAACGTTGGTTTCAGCGTGAGCTGAACTGATCAACTGAATACTGAACTTACAAACCGAGCTATGCGTAGGTCCACACGGTTTTAAATTTCTATTTATACTAATATATTTGTTTTCTTGGTACGAAATTCAGTCCGTGTCTTATGAGAAGTGTATAGGGTGGTGGTGATGATGATGAAATCATAAGATTTGGCAATTGTTTATCCACCGTTTAAGAGAATGTCACTGCTTTCTCCCCAATTTAAGGTTGCGGCGGGATATCTAACGGTCTAAGATTTGTCATATCCACTCTCCCCCACATAGAAAATGCAATTTCTTAGAAAATTACAAGTCACGCACCGACCATACTCACATGTTATGCGCCGGCTTTCTTACTGTTATATCTTTACCTGTCTCTCTGTGTGACCTGCTAATTAGAGCTAATTAACATGAGCACTGGCTTAGCCAAACCGACTTGATCAATATGAGCACATGCAATCTAGTTCAGGTAGCTAATAAATTTATGTTTTCTTGTTGAGCGCCCGCTTAGTTTTTTTTTGAAACATTCGCGCGCTTAATTAAACTATCTGCTACTCCAGGATTCAAATTCTGAGCCACTAGTAAAACAGCTGTATGGCGTGTAAATTTGGGATTGAATTAAAATTATAAAAGAAAATAGAAATCTTAAACATGGATGGAACCCAATGACCAGCACACAGTCACACCATGACGTTTAGGTTGGGCATCATTCTATCTGCAACCGTATTCGGATTTTGTCCACATCCAGGGCAGTGTTACGAGAGCCAGCCCAGCCCGGCCAGACCGGCAAACCGGTGACTTAACCATTTTTCTGGGTTGGTTTATCATTATTGATCTAATAATATTTTTAAAAACGGTTGTTTTTTATGTAAACCGAATGACCCGTCCGGTCCGATCGGTGAACTAGATGACCCAGTACGATCCAAACTGGTTTAACCCATTAATATTTAGATGTTCATACAAAATTTCATACAGAGAGAATTGAGTTTGTAATCTATTAAACCAAAGCTAAAGCTATAACCATTTTACCAACTTATGTTACATGTTATTTTATAGGATATTTATATATTTACTATATAAAAAATTAATTATAGATAAATATTTTAAATTTTATTTTTTTTAAAAATAGTTATATATTTATAATATTTTACATGTTTGACCAGTGATCCCGGGTTAAACCACCGGTTGAACTGTATGACTATGATCCAGTAACTTTTCTGGTTCGATGTCCGATCGTGTTCTGAGAACATTGATCCAGGGTTCTAAATGACCATGCAGTTTAACAGAGGAATTTCTCAGTCTCTAATTGGGATAAAAATTCGGAGTTACAGTCAGCTCTGCGTAGATCAGCTTTACCCAACCTAATGACTTGATTAATTATCTAGATTAATTAGTTTTCGTTCTAATGCATTTTTTTGACAATTTCATAAGTGCGATTATTTATTAAGTAAAAAAACTAATCCAAAAATTAAGATCAAGACAGCTAATCAGACAGATACTAGACCACCTTCTTCTCATTCTCCCTAAATACTTTGAATTATCAGCTGTAAATTTTAGTACATTGAACTTCTTCCATTATTCTTACTTAATTTGTACCTATCTATAAGGCTAATAATAATAATAGCAAACTTAAAATCAGTTCTTAGGGTCCAGATTTATATTGACAGTTTTTCCTTTGTTTCATCAGTTTTGTTGGTTTTAAATCAGAAACTGAACCCAGAAACATGGGTCCTCATCTAAAAAACCATTTCAAAACCGCTTTATTTTTTCTTTCTTTTCTTTAGAGTTCACACTTTTATTTTTGGCCAGCACACACCAATCAAACCACAATCTAGATCAGTAATGCACTTTTAGTTAAGAATTTCTAAACCATAATTAATTACTATCACACCATAATATTCCTCCTTGGTTTCACAGGAAAGATCAGTTTTAAGTCCCTTGCCATTTGACTAATGACAAAGTCACAAGTATGAAAAGATTAATAAGTATAGAATCTAATGAAGATTTTTTTTTCTTTTTCTCTAATAAATGAGAAATTACATTTGTTGTTTGTATTAATGTAATAGAAAACAAAAATGACAAATAATATAATTCTTTGAATGAATCTTCTTTGAGAAGTTCCTTGCAAAACAAGTAAACCTACCTCTATTTAAACCTTTCATTCCATTTCCATTTTTTCTTCTTCTTTTTCAAATTTGACCCCTCAATTTCTTCTTCACCTACAATAATATCACCTATCTTTCTAGCTCTTTTTCATTATCTGGGTCTGTATTAGTTTCTTAAATTCTTCTTTAGTCGATCTGTTTCTATCTCTCAATTGTTTTCCGTGTATCTGATTCATTTCATTTAATTTTGTTGTGAAAGATTAGGGACAAAAAACAAACAAAAACCATACAAAAAATCTAGTCGAAGTTTAGAGTTTTAATCTTTTGATTAAATTAATATAAAATTTGGTATTAGTTTTAGATCAAGGTGGAAAATCTTGTAGAAATGGAAGAAGTTCCAATACTGATTAACCAAGCAGCTGAAGATTGTATTGATTTACCACCTGGTTTTAGATTTCATCCAACAGATGAAGAAATTATTACTCACTATTTGTCTAAAAAGGTTCTTAATATCAAATTCTCTGCTACAGCTATTGGTGAAGTTGATTTGAACAAGTGCGAGCCTTGGGATTTACCTAGTAAGTTCTCTTAATTACTCTCTCCATCTATTTAATTTTTTTTTCCTTTTCGATACCATGGATTTCGGACTTTCCGATAGTCCGACAGAAACTCCGACTATCTACGTGACTAGAGGAGGAGTGGTGACCTTTTTATTTATTTTGATGGATTTTGATATGGATCTAACTAATTTGATTTGATTTGAATTTTATTAGATAAAGCGAAGATGGGAGAAAAGGAATGGTATTTCTTTTGTCAAAGAGATAGAAAATATCCAACAGGGATGAGAACAAACAGAGCAACAGTAGCTGGTTACTGGAAAGCAACAGGAAAAGATAAGGAGATTTACAAAGGGAAAGGGTGTCTTGTTGGTATGATGAAAACTCTAGTTTTCTATACAGGTAGAGCACCTAAAGGAGAGAAAACTAATTGGGTCATGCATGAATTCAGATTGGATGGAAAGTTCTCTCACTACAATCTTCCTAAAACTGCCAAGGTACTTTTTCATTCATTATTATTTTCTTTTCATATGGATTTCCATAATCATTCTTTTTTTTTCTTTGAGTTTTGCTTGAGATTTTGTATGGGCCCTCTCTCTCTGTTCTAACTTTGTAAAATTTGTGAACTTGTTTTTGCAGGATGAATGGGTTGTCTGTAGGGTTTTTCATAAGAACAGTAGTACTGGTGGGATAGTAAAGAAAATTAGTCCATATTCAGGAATGCTAAGAATGAATTCATTTGATTTTGTGGACGATTATTTGCTCGATTCTCCTTCATCATTACCACCTCTTATGGAAAATTCCTCTCCTAATTACAACTCATCAAGAACCATGGATCACCAACAACAACAACAAGATAACAAGAACCTTCTTGTACCAAACTACAACTACAACATGATGAACCACCAAGTGATGATGATGAATCAATTTCCATCTTCAAATGCTACACCAAACTCATCCATGTTTTACCTCCAAATTCCTCAAAACATGAGTTGCTTGCAAAAAGAACAGAGAAGTGTTACTGCAAACACGAATTCATTTCCAAGCTTTCCGGATTCAAGTAACTTCATGCCTCAGCAAGCAATCTTAAGAGCTTTAGCTGATCAAACCAATCAAAAGTTTGACCAAATGAAAAGGCTGAATGAATATGAGTGCAAGGTAGAACAACAATTTACATCAAATAATCAGTCCATGGTCAGTCATTGCTCTCAAGATACTGGATTGAATAACGATGTGAACGTAGAAATTTCTTCGGTGCAGCACGATATGGCAGCAGAAAACAACCGTTATGGCGAAGATCTTGCTCGTCAACAAAGGCATACTTCTTCAGATGATGTCAATGTGGATTACTTGTGGAACTTCTAGTGATCGGCTAACAACACTATATTATAGATATATCATCCTCATCCTCATCATCAATACCACCAACAACACCACCATCATCACCATCACCACCCCTAGCATTATCAGAATCAGTGTTATAATTAGGAACCCTCGGTCAATCCGGCTTCCAAATTAATTGAAGGGTAATTAAGATAGTTTTCTTCGTTCATTGTGTTGCACAGAAGAGTAGAAGTCCTTATAGTGGGCTTCAGATTTATTGATATTCTGTGCTGATCGGTTTCGTATACATTCCAGACTATATATACAGATTAATTACATGCAGTTTAAAGTAGGGAATTTGTTCTCTGGAAGGAAAAACCTTTAATCATTAATATAAATTACCACTAATTCTTTTGTTGAGTTCAAGCTAGTTATATTAATTTCTCTTCTTGATGATTTCTTCTGGTTATTATCATATTATTCTTCTATTGGATACTGAAGTTAATCCATCATCCTTCTCTCCTGTTATGAAATTCTAGTTACAAAACTCTTAATTAGCTATTATATGTATGATCATCACTAAGGGTAACTGCAAGGGTACGAGTATACCAAATACTAAAAAGTAAAAAAATTTGCTCGTTTTTCAATTTTTACACAACGGTTTTGTGAGTAAATATGATCGTACGTCGTTTTAATTAGACGTCTGTTATAAAACGCTATTATAAAAGAACGTTAGGTGACAGAGACGTTTCTCTAGTGGGACGTATGTTGTTGGACGCACATTTGGGTGAGCGTTTCATATTCTGGAACCAGACGCACTTATAAATGAGCGTTTGCATTCTCGTACGCTTCCTTAATCAAACGTATGTTTAACGTCCATACTAATGGACGTTTAGTGATATACATTGTGCCTAAAAGACGCCTGAATGCCAGAAGCCCTTTATAATAGCGCTTAGTATTGAAACGTCCACCAACAGAAGCGTGAGCTGAGTTTCACGTTCACGTAAAGAAGCGTAATGAAGCACGTCCACCAGTGTAAGCGTTAATAAGACTGGTGCTCCGGCGCTCTCCTAAGAGAGCTTCCGGTGCTCCGGCGCTCTCCTAGGAGAGCGCCTGTTACCATGACGTCTTTTTAATAGAACGTATGATACATGGACGTTATTTCAGTAGAACATTTTAACCAGACGCTCATTTGGCTTGCGTTTCTTTTGCCAGCGTTCTCCTAGTGAAGCGTTACTTCATACGCATTCTTTTATGAGCGTCTCATCAAACGCTTTTCAGTCACTGCGTCCGTGTTTCAAAACGTTTTCATAAGGAAACGTCTTTTGTTAACACCCAATTAGAAGAGCGTGCGAGTATATATAAGATTTGGAGAAAATTTTCTCTGGAACAGTTGTTTTACTCACCTCATTCTTATATATACTCGTCCGTTGCGGTTGATTTTGGGCGACCAAAGAGTAAATTTAATTCTTGGTTATAGTCATCCGCTGCAGTTGCTCTAACGAAATCAAAGAGAAAAGAGTAATTGTTAATTCTTGTTCTTTTAATCCGGTGTTTTCGGTTTCACGGCAAATTTCCGTACTTTATTTTCAGATTAGTAATTTCTAGCATAAGGATATTCCTTCGCCGGTGATGCATTCATTCCTTCGGTCACTTGTACATGTACAGAAACCTAACAGAGCTAGCTAATAGGCTAACAGCCACCTAGTATACATAAATTCATATGAAGATTCTGAACCTGTGATCATCAATATTTCATTAGTACATGTACCTCAAAATCATTTTTGCATGTATTTTCAGTCTTTCACCTTGTCATATTTATTGTCACACGCTTTTTACAATAAATCCCTTGAAAGAAACTCAAATATTACTTGTTTGATAAGATTAAACACTTAAATTCAATGTATGATCTGTCCTTGTGGGTGCAGATATCATCATCAGTTTTCATCCTGGCTAGCCAAGTAATTAACTTAGTGCGGTATTGATAAGAAAATGAAAAGTGCACAAAATTCATCTGTCATGATCAGTTAAAGGAACTGGCCGTACAAATTAGTAGTATTACTATGTAGTGTTGTTGTGTGATGATTCATGAATATATTTTTTGGGCGGGAATTAAGAAATGGTCGGTTATTAAATTAAAAGAGAAGCAAAATATATTTCATGTGATGTGCTAGCTTCTTAATTATTCATGATTCATCCATTCAGTTTCAATTACTATATATATTCTTTTTAAAGCAAAGCTTCCGTTTTATTCCTCCTTTATGTATCAGTTTTTTTCTTTTTGGCTTCTAATCTAATTAGGAGCTATATTCCATTTTATTTTGAAAAATTAGCATAACCTAAAAAAAAAAATATAACCTAAAGGGATTAAAATATTATCAATTAGTTGAATGCCTTAAAAAATAAATTATGAAAAAAACATATCTTTCAAATTACGGTTTTGATATATATTTTATATACTCGACGATTCCTCGAATATATGTTTTATATACTTAATAATTCTTCGAAGAGATCTGTAAAACGAACACGAATATATAATCACATTATAATTTAGCTTAATTAATTCTCAATGAAAATTAAACATGTTCAAATAATTCAGAAAAGAAAAGATGATAAAAGAAAAGATGATATCATATATCTTTGTAATTAACAAGGTGTTAATGCATAAAGACAAGCATATAAATAAAAAGTTCTCACGTTGTTTTTGCATAAAAAAGAAAAGATGCAAAATCTTTATGCATTTGTGCAATATGGTGTTCGTGAACAAAATAAAAGGGATGCCTACTGCTTATGCCATTCAATTTCAAGGTGTTTATGTATCCCAAGTGTAATAATTATGCATCAAGAAACAAAACAGAGGATCCAAAATAGATGCATATGTTTCTGCATAAAAAGAAATCGAGTTTTTCCTTGCATCTGTATCATTGCACTCGTTAATTTTTTTTTGATAAATCAAACTATCAAAGAAAAGGGATGCAACATGTTTTGCATCCATAAAATAGTACTCCGTACATATTAATTTGGGTTTTGTTTTTTCTATTTTATTGTAATCTAGAAATTTCATATCTTAAATTCAACTGTCGCTCGTGCTTTAGTTTAGTTAAAAATTTAAAATTCAAAAAACAAGTTCATAAACAATGAACAGATAAGCGCCATGGTAATATAATTTTGAATTACCAGACTATATTTTTAAATAAATACAAAATTTAGATTAGAAATATAATTGTTCAAGCGCACAAATTCCTCTCTTAAATCTTAAATTTATCTATTGGTGGACTGCCGGCTAGCTACTTTTCCCATCCGAATACGCTTAGCTAGCTGTTAACTACTGTAACGATTTCGTTTCCTGCCTTGGTTTGAGCTGGAAAGATATCGGTTTACTTTTATAAATTGGAGTTTACGAGAATTATTTTGGCCCTACCACTAAAAGTTAAAATAAGATCATTATAAAAAAGAATGAAAACCCCTTATCAAACTATAAACTAATATGTTTGATTAGTATTAATTAATTTAAATGTTAGTTAAACTTAGTTAGTGATTTAAACTAGATTATAGTTAGTGTTAGATTGTAAGAATTAGAGTAAAGTTGTTTTTCAAAGTTTGTAGAAGAAGGAGAAAATTTGGAGAAAACTAGGGTTTTGTGATTTGGTAGAAAAGATGAAAATTTATAGTGACAATGAGGATTCTAGTAGTGATGATGAAGTGGGTGCATCTATGTATCACCAATTAGACTACAAAGAGAGTTCGATCCTACCAATTTGGATTATTTGTTGGATGAACAAGAACGTGTGAACCAAGGTATATTTGATGAATTTACTCAAGCAAATGAAGAATCTAACTGGAAAAATGAAGGTCTTGATGCTTCCAATCATCATGTATACATTATTGGGATCTCCAAACATGTTTTTAAACCTTATAATCGCCCAAAAGTGGATTTTTTTACAAAATTTTAAGCTAATTTCTGGGCTATTTTCTACCCAGAATCGTTGGATATGATAACATCGTATCCAACGATTCTATATCTTCTGGAGAATATGAATCAGAATCGGTGGATATGGTCATGAACAACAATCGATTCTGGTACATATTTTGACGGGATTGGTGGGTGAAAAATCGACATTTATGGACTCATTTATCGAGCGATTCTATCTCTTGGAGAGTTTCCCAAAATTCTCCAAAAACAGAATCGTTCGATAGGTGTTGTTCTATATGCCGATTATAATCGAAAAAGTGTCCAAAGAGCTCCACTTTGCTCAATGCTATAATCGGCACACAAGTCAGTTCACGTGTGCCAATTCCAGCCTTTGGGGATTTTTTTTTTAAAATTACACAAGGCAGAATCGGTCGATATGGGAGGCCATAATTAGAATCGTTCGTACAATTGTCCATTGTCCAACGATTCTGTTAGGATAATTTGTTCGATATATATTGTAGATTGTTGAAACACTCGGCAGCAATCAACCTGAACTCGTGTCTTAGATGGGCCCTGATACTTCTGACCACTACTACAGTGATATGGTGTGGGAAAGGAGAGACAATGCAAAAAAATGGTTTGTGGACAAAGAGACATATATCAAACAAGCATTAGTCTTAGGAAAACGTTCGAGGCATGATCGTTTGGGAATTGTTTGCGTGAGAAGTGGCAAGATTAAAAGTCACTGGGAAAAGGAAAAATTGTATGTGAAGAAGACTCAGAGGGTCTACATTACTAAATCAAAGAAGCATGAGTGCCCATTTAAGATTATAGTGCGTAGACCAATGGTGTATACAAGCTATGTAGAGTGTTGAATGGTTGTCACAATCATGATGATCCGGGATCTCTTATTGGAAACGCTGTCGTTTGTGGGTTAAAACCACATAAAAAAACAACAATAAAGTGGATGAATGCAACTACACCAAGTAATATCCTTAGGAAGATCAAGAAGGATAATCCTAAAAACTTTTCCACTTTGAGGCAAATCTACGTGGAAAATGCAAGCATCAGGAGGATGGAATGGGATGGTAGAGTGGTCATGGAACAATCTTAGTGGTTAGCCGAGCAATATAACTACACAATGAAGAAGCAGGTAGTGGACGAAAAAGTGACTCGTATTTTCTTGGCGCATCCGAAGATGATCTGATTGGCTCAATGCTTCTATCAAGTTTTGTTGATAGATTGCACATACGTGACAAACAAGTACAACATGCCGTTGCCAAACATATGTTGCCACACTTCGGACAAACAAACTTTCTCAGTGGCATGGGGTTTTATGGATCAGGAGAATAAGGTGAGTTTTATTTGGATGTTGGAAAACTTGAAAGAGATTTACCGTAATGATCAAATACCTAGGATCATGCAGTAATAAATGCAATAGAGGTGGTTTTCCCGGAAGCCAAACAATTTCTTTGTACATGGCACATGCAACGCGACATCAGAGCGTATTGCAGGGGCCATATCCAAAGGCCAAAACCACAGAAGGGTAGTGCTCGTGAGAAGGCTGAGGATGATCGTCTTAGTAAACTAACTCGGGGGGAACGAGATGAAGAGAAGAAGAGAATAACACAAGAGTACGAAGATAATGAAGTGAAATAGAAAGCTTTTCAACATCATTGGGATTTGATGGTATAATCGATGTCCGAGGCAGAGTATAAATTTAATTTGGAGAGTTTCAAATATGTTTGGACAAAGGTTGCCGAGAAAGCGGTGGTTTATTGCGTGAAACAATTGTTGGAGCAGCACAAAGAAAAGTTTGCGTACGCGTATACCTACCAACATATACATTACAAGAATGAGGCGACAAGTATAACGGAAGGGTCTTATGGACGATTGAAAAAACTACTTCGGGGGAGTCAAAATAGTGTGGTTACGGTGCAACGAGCTATCCATCAATACACTATGGAGGATATTAACAAGATTCAAATCCAAATGGAATATAGTAGGATGAAAGTTATGACCACGTACTCCGATGATTATGGTACGTTGCTAAGGGGTATTTCTTATAGGGTGTCGCATTGGGCTATCCATTATATGATAAATGATTATAAGTATTTTGAGGATAAAGAACACGGGAGAAAGAAGATTATTTGTTCTTGTAAGACGATGACGGCCATGGGGCTCCCGTGTCGTCACATTATTTCTAATAAACCCCAAGGGATTCCGTTTGAGCTCATCGATCCGTTTTGGAAGCAACTTACTTTTACACCAATCCCGATAAAAGATGCAAGTCAATCATTTGTAGACAAGGATGTTGGAAAAAAATATCGAGGTCTACTCCAACAAGAACAATTTGCAACGACAATTTTGATGGACGACTTGGTCCTCGTCGTTCACCTTGCATATGCAACTGGTTGAAGAACCAACTAAATTACCACCGACGGGTAGACCACTTACCAAATTTGATAGGAAGCAAGAAAGGAAAGAGTACAAAGCGACGATGAGTAACCAAAGATACTCTTCGCTACATGAGCATACCGAGGCTATGTATGAACAAACTTCCACTCCAAAGAAAAAAGGTCGCCCGAAGAAGCAAGAAAGTGGACCAAGTGGGCAAGAGAATACCGAGGTTATGTGTAAAGAAGCTCTCGCTCCAAAGAAAAGGGGTCGCCCGAAGAAGAAAGATAGTAGACCAAGTGGGAAACAAGCCAAGTCAAAGGATCAAAGGGATCCCATCATTCCCATCGTTCCAACCTGGGTAGTACATTTCGGCCGAAATCGCCGAAATTTTGCCGAAATTTCGGGTTTCGGGGTGAAACCGAAACGAATTTTGGGTTATCGGTGGAACGATATTTCAACGAAAATTTCGGCAGATATTTTCAAAAACCGAAAATTCCGAAAATTTCCGAAATTCCCGAAATGGAATTATGTCCGTTGGATGAGATTTTTTTTTTAATCCAACGCTTTAGATTCGTTGGAGAAAAATGAAACCTAATCCCTCTCTTCAGTCTTCATTTGTTTCCTCTCTTCAATTTTCACGCAATCATGCTACAAAAATTTTCTCTTCAATTTTCCCGCTAGAATTGGTAAAACCTTCGAAGGATTTGAACATCTCCATCGTTTCGGCAGCTCCAGAAGGAAATCTGTAGGTACAATTCTCTTGTTTCTTTCTGAAATTAGTTTACAGACACAAAAATGAAAATGTCTGTTTGATTTGATAAGATGTCATGGTTGAAAATGTGCCAAAACATGTAGTAAACTATGTGAATGATTGCTCAAGATGTGTTTGTGATGTTTTATTTTTTTCAGTTTCGTTGTTCATTTAATTAAATTTGTATTAATGGGGTTTTGTATTGTGGGGATCTTAGGTAGGTTTTGTGTAAGCTCATTAGCATTCAATCTAGAGTTAGTGACACTGAGGAGATACAAACTGGAAAATATATTAGGGGAAATGAGAATTGTTCTAGAAAACAGTTGTAGTGGATGGTGTTGTTCCAGAAACATGTAGGTTGTGTTCATGAAGATGGATAGAAGGAAGGTATTTTATCATTTATCATTTTGCTCTGGATATATAGTTCGATGAATTATTGAACATGCTCAAACCTTAACTAAGGTTAGCTTAATTATTTGTGTTATGTGTTTGACATTGAAAATAGCATTGCACTTTTCTAATATCTCCATGTATTAGTGGTGGTTGTGAAACAGCACATGTGAAATTTTGTATTGGAATATTTTTCTACTTTCCAATTAGTCTATATCACCCATGGACTGTTTTAATTCACAAGTTTTATTTACTCATTTTATAGTAGATAGTATTGTTGTTCTTCTTTGGAATGTTCATATCGTAGTCTTGTTCTACTCCTATGACCTGTATTTTGGTTCCCCTATCATTGCTTCTCGTTCTTATATTGATGTAAAGATCTGCATTATAGTTTCTGTGTTGTTTACATCTTCCAGGTATTATCTAACCCACTTCATTACCTGCAAACTAAGCTTTATATGGTGGTTAATTATTGATAGGATGAATTCCACTGCTCGTAGTATTGTCGTTAATTGCTATAGCATTTTTGGATGGTGTGTCAATAGGGGGATGTGTTCTTTGTTTCTTGCTGGGTCCATTTAATTATCTGTCTAGTTTTGAACCTGAAATATACTGTGCTCTTCCGTAGTGCCTGTAATTCTGTTAATGCTATTAGCTTCTTTCTTACTTTTCTGTGTGATTATCAGCATAAGCTGTTGGGTTTATCTGTGTGGTTAAATCACTATTAATCCTACTGTCTTATTAGTAAGGGTTTTGAAGAATCTGCGATTTTTTTTTTAATAGGAATCTCGGTTTTGAAGTTATTGGTTCTTAAATTTGTCTTGTATGTCTAAGAGTTTAGAAGTTATTGGTTCTTAAATTTGTGAATCTGAAATTTGTCATTATGTTTGTTGGTATATAAACTAGGTACTTTTTTGTATCATCGCATTCACTTTACTCATTTTGGATTCCTGTTTAGCTCTTTATATTAACTTGTTTTGTTTCAGTTTTGTTACTTTAGGTTGTGATTATGGATTCTTCTAATGCATCCAATTCATGCACTACACCCTCTACATGTGGCTCATTGTTGCCTATGATACTGATCAATTGATGTTGGACACGGAAAGAGGACTACTTGGTGATGACTGTGATGATATCTATAATGAATCTAATGATTTTGATTAGAATTGTAATATGGTTGTTTAATTAGTACTTTAGACGGTGAACTTTGAAGTTGTTGTTTATCTTGTGTTTCCTGTTTGAACTTTGAACTATGTATGAAATCTATGGATCAATATATTTCGGATGAAAAAACATTTGTTAAAACGTTTTGAAATATATTTATAGTTATAAAATGTGAGCTAGTATTTTTTTATAAAATTATAGGTATAAAATATATGGACCGATATTTCGCCGGTATGAAAACCGAAATTTCCCCGGTATACCGGCGTACCAGTGTATCGCTCTCGACCAGTACGAACCGAAATCCGGTATGGTATAACATTGGTTCCAATGCAAGAAAGTCAAGCGAGTGCAACACAAGGCAAGGAAAATATTCCCATCGTCCTTTTACAAGAAAGTCAAGCGAGTACAAGACGAGTACGACTAAAAAGGGAAGCAAGGAAAAAGGTGTCCATGGATCCCTGCAAGAAGCGTTGACTATAAAAGAGGCAATTGGTTATCAAGTTACACCTAGGGATGTGTGGGGTAGACCACATTGAATGTGTTATACGATATTCCATGAATATCTTACAAACCTCCTTCAATCATTCATCCCTACGTATTATCTACCGACGACGTGGATGGGGATGGAAATTATGGATTTCATGTTGCGTCCGAACAAATAGGCCATTTATGTTTGGCGGATGATGAGAACCTAACCCAATGCCAATATTTTAGAAAGATGATGGCCTTACAACTACAAGAAGACAAGGAATTTTACATCTCGATGATGAGGGAAGGTACAATGGAAGATAAAAAAGTTGAGTTCGACAAATTGGTTGCTCGTGTTCAAGGGTCGAAGGGGGATGAACCAAATGCCAATAAAATTTGGATGTCCATGCCTCAATGTGGCCATCTCTTGGCGGATACGTGGATTTATGTTGTTCATTATTTAGGTCAGGGAGCATCTCTTATATTCACACCAAAAAGAACAAAGTGTGATGAATCGCTTAAGGATCGAAGAATTGTGATAGTCAACATTAGCAACAAACAATTTATCGGTCTTAGGATACACAAAGATTGTCCGTTACTTCCACTATGTAGATTCACTTATTTTCTAGGTTTCACCAACAACACCTCTAAGGAATGGCTTAAAAAATACGAGCCCAACATGAAACTTTGGGATGAATTTGGTGGAGCCGGAAAAAATCAAGGGTAAAAGCATGTTGAATTAAGTTTTTGTCTTTTGTTAACAAACGAACTATCGGATGTCCATGGTTTGTAGCTCTCATATATTGAAAAACCACTCATAATGAATGAAATGGATTTGTTTTTTGGTTACTTTGAATTCTTGTTGGAAATTATTTTAAACAAAAGTTTTTGCATGAAAAATTGAAAAAACTTTACCCAGAACCGGTGGGTACGACACATACGTATCCAACGATTCTGAATCACATATATCATAGAGTCATTCAGAATCGTTGGATACATAAGTGTTCTGTCCACCAATTCTGGATCACAATTGCAAAAAAAAAAATGGTTTTCTTTACCACCAATCATTTGACGTAACAAGGAATAATGAACTTCGAACCATTCATATAACATATTAAACCATATGTCCATCCATCCATCTACAAACAAAATAAAAATATTCGAATAAAACAACATAAACTAGTTAACGCAACAAGTTTTAGTTTAGTTTAGCCAAAAAGTCTTAAAAACATTGATTAGGTATCATCCACAAGAGGAGTGGCACCATCAGCAACAACGGCGGCAACAACATCTTCAGCAGCAGCCTCTTCAAGTATTGCATCTTGGCCTCTCCAATTAACAATATCCTCTCTTAAGGAGGATGCTATTTGAATCACCTCCTGAAGCTCTTCCATTGCCAGCTGACACAAGAGTTATAGGACTTCTTCCAGATTTGGTCTGGCTGGGGCACCTGAGGTCACGTACAACCTTTTTCTATGGCCTCCTATCAATGTCACATTGTCTTGTTGGACCAACACCTCTTTTGCGACCATCCATAATGGCTATACAAATAAACAAATTGAACAAGGTACCATTCAATAAATAATTTCTAGTTCAAGTAATGAATATTCAACAAAAAAAATAATAAACATAACATAATCATTGGATAAAGATGGTTTTATCCAGCGATTCTAACTGCAAAAACTATCAGAAAACACCAAGCTAAAATCGTTGGTTAGGTAGCATTTTAGATACCGATTCTTCTTACTTCTAAAACCCAAAAACTTTTATATCCAAAATCGTTAGATATAACCAACGATTCTTATCAGGTAGTAGTAAAACATGAAAGCAAGTGAATCGATGGATAATCAGGTGTGTTATCCAACGATTCTTGTATAGAAAAAGTAAAAAAAAATGAAAAGGTATAATCGTTGGATATGATTTGCCATATCCAACGATTCTAGTAATGGTAACTATGTACGAGGAATATGAAACGATAATCGTTGCATACGATGAATCCACATCCAACGATTCTGGAAAAAACCAGGACTTTGATTCACGAAAAGTTTGATTTCTACACAAGGATCTATCACAAATGCTACAAAAGAAAGGGTTTATAGAGGTTTACCTTGTAGTTTGCTCTGGATGATGGGATTTTGTTTTTGAAAAACTTAGGGTTTTTAGATTTTTGAGTGAGAGGAAATGAAAAGTTTTTTTTTTGTTTTGTTTTTGTTTTTGGTTTAGATTTTATTTGATTTGGATTAGAAAAAAAAAATTTACTTATATTTTAATTTAAAAGTTAGGGGTAATTAATGAGTAGAGGGTAGTTTAATATTTTTTATAATAACTAAATAGCCACCCTTTATCCCATACTCTAATTGGAAGCAAAATTTAGTATGGCCAAAATAATTTTTGTTGATCCTAATTTAACCGGACAAGACTACCATTTTAATTCTTTTATTTTTTTCGGCAACCGACACTTATTATATATCCTACTAGGATCCAATCTTTATCATCACCGTTATGGGCTCATGTGAAAGAAATGATAAATTTCCTTGTTATCTACCATGATGAAGTGATAACGAATGAAACGCATGAATCCAAGGTTTAAAATTTGGTCAGTTTATAGCAAAATTTGGTCATAGGTTGTTTAACACGTATATGCAAAGAGCCAAGCAGGTAAAGGGAGGTGTAGAAAGTTAAACTCTTAAAAACTGAAATGCAAAGAACAAGTAATTTAGATAAACTTCAAGTATGACGTCTAAACGAGTAAACTCATACTCCGTTCTTCCTATAAAAAAGGACACTTGTCTCTTTTTGTGGGACACAAACAGTAGAACAGACGATATACAATACACTGTACAAACCTTATCCATTATCTATCGACTATGTGTTTGATTGGACAAAATAAAATCACTTTCTCATAAATATAATTCCACTCCCATATTCGGTAAATATGAATAAAAGTGGTTAAGAATATGATTTTCAAAAAATAAAGAAATACAAAATCTATAAGAATGGTGAGTTTAGGATTCTCCCTCTCCAGAAAATATGATTAATTTCTAGGAACCGGATTCCCTTCCCACCATTAAAACACGGCGTGAAATTAATTACAAATAAGATATTCTTAACTTATAAATAAAGAATATTTTGAAAACATAAATAACCGATTAACTTAGAGTTTTGATAGGTACATTATTTGCATTAGTTGGATACTCGAATTCATTCATTTTTTGTTAGTTTTTATATAATTATGTTTTGATTTTGTTTTTTATGAGTTTCTTAGGATTTCTTAAGTGTATTCAATCAAAGTTGAAGAAAGGAGTTCATTACGACACGAAATGAACAAGGAAGTCAGGTTCTGCCAATGGAGAAGTGCCAAAGACCAAATTCAACTCACTCAAATCCAGGAGTTCTTAAAACCATTTTGAAGAGAACAAGAATACATGGCCATCTCAAAAAGAATGAGGTCATTCCGAGTTCGTATGAGGAAGTTATGAGCAAAACATCCGAAAGAAAATAACGGAACACTCAGCAAAATAATCGGTAGATAACAAGGAACTTTATCTACCGATTATAGGCAGTTTCGGGTACAGAAAAACTTCGTTTTTGAGCTCCAAAAATCGGTAGATAACATGGAGATCGAGTCTACCGATTATGACTCGACGAGAACCACTTCTAAGACACGATTTTGACTTCAAAATCAAGGAAACATGGTCCCGGAAGGATTCTAAACCCTAGAAGGAAAGGATACTTGAGGACCAAGTATTGAAGGCTATAAAAGAAGACATCTAAGGCTCAAACAAAACATATTAAACATATTTAACATATTTATATTTTATATTCCATATCTCTTAAGTAATCTCTTATCTTCTACATCAAAAACCTAGGGTTTTCCCCTTAGGGGGAAACCATTCTTCTTCTTTGTATATTTTTCATGGGTTTTAGTAAATCCATAAGTAGGTAACTTTGTTCTATTGGTTGGGGATGAAGTTGGAAGTCCTAGACATGTAAATCAATCTGGATGGTTAGTTTTAATGTTAATGATCTCTTTTATCCCTTATGTTCTACTGTTTATATCGCCATGTATGATTGAAGACTTGATCGCTTAAGTTGCAAAATTAAATGGGCATGTGTTCATATCTAAAGCTAAACTAGAGTTTGAGATATGGAATTTTCGAAGAACTCTAATCACAAGTAGCACAACATAGTTGTTAACGACGGGATGTTGCCATGCGATTTAGTGTTTTTCATATTTTTAGGTTTTTGTGTTTTGAATAACTAGTTGAAGGAGTTCGCCACTCGTCAAAAGCAGGAGGTAAATTCCAAATACATATTGCAGGTATCACTTTTATTTTTGTTTTTAGATTTTTGTTTAGATTTTATCTTTTATTCTTTGTGTGCCATCATGTTTCCTTACGGAAATAACATGTATGGTACAAAAGATCAAGTATACAATAATGGTAATCAATTTGGTTTTCAATCTCAACCCTTTGACAAATTCCAACCATACAAGGAGTATAATCACAACCAATCCTTTGGTAATGATCAATATTCCACATACCATTATGATTATTCTCATACATGGCAACCTTCTAATGGTGGGTATGTAATTAAACAATCCTAGAGATGGGAGGATAGTCATACTTCTAATGATTCCTTTAGTTTTGAAAAACAGATGTGCACCATGTTAGCAGAACTTCAACAACAAATTCAGATACACCAATAGGGCATTAATGAATCACCCCAAGAACTTCAAAAAGGTGCATAGAATATAATGATGCGCATTGATCGATATGAGGAACGAATGAGAGAAGAAGAAATTTGGTCTCAAATCCAAAACTGCTCTAACATTCTTGTGCACAATAATGAATATGTGAACAATGGTGATTCTGAAAAATACCAATCTTTGGGGATATTTGATAACACTAGTGTAGCTTACTCAAGTCTTGATCTTATTAATGATCAAGCACCTATTCAAAAGGTAGATCTTGGGAATGATGCAGTAAGTGTTCTAAAGAAATTTCTAGCATCTAGAATTGAGTCTGCAACAATATATAATCCAGAAGTAAAGGATGTTGAAGAGGATGCAATTGAGACTAGAAACACAAAAATTATCACGGAACAAACTTATGTTATCTATGAAAGTGATGATGATTATGAAAGTATATCATCTGAACTAATTCATAGTGACATTCTCGGGGAGTACACAAAGAGACGCTCTTGCGTATAAACCTTTCTGGTCTGATGATAACGAGGAGTATGAAGTATTTGAGAATGAAACCAAATTGATTAATATCGTGGAACACCCAGTTGAGATTTCCAAGCATTATAATGATAATGTTGATGCCGAGGTTTTAATTAAGGCAGATATTAATGAAGATTGGTTGAAAAGTTTGATAGAGGACCACGATAAACATGAGGTAAATAATTCATTGGAGTTATTTAAGAACAATGAGGATCTTGTAATACAAGAGATAATGGAAGGTTTGTCTAATCCTTTGAATAATTCTATTTCTAATGATCCTACTCTAATCGAAGTAGTTTCTCAAGAAGTTGTTAACCCAACTTTTAGAAAAATACCTCACTTAGGATTGGAGTCGTGTGCTTCTAAAGTTTTAACGGATTATTTTGCTTCTAACTATCCACCATCAGATATGCTTGTTTCTAACGTTGTGCAGGTTACCCTTGAGAAACATGTAGAAGTTTCCAAATTCTATGTTCTCTCTACACTTCCAAGTATAGAAAAGACTAAGTGTGGGGGAAATTTTTATCAGACGATAGCTTCAATTCTATTTTATTGTACTAATATTTTTTTGAAGCTGTTATTAGAGTTGCAGATTGATGTCTGGGTGGATCCCCAGATTTTCAGATTGTTGGTTTTCGGGCACTAACCAGAATGTCAGGCTTAGGACGTTAAACTAAGCACTGCACAAACATTGGTTTTTTATTTATATATTTTTTTATTAATTTTTAGTTTGCATATCATATTAGGTTTCCCGTCTTGATTTTACATTGGAGAAGTCAATTTACATTGAGGAAAATGTAAAGTTTAAGTGTGGGGGAGTATTTGCATATATAGAGAGTTTTTTTTTAGCTTAAGTTTTTAGTTTTTGCATAAACCTCAAACTTTTAGAGATTTTAGAGTCACTTAGCATACTTTTAGATAAGTTTACATACGAGTTCTAACCGAAATAACCGAACTTAGAAGTATTAGAGAACTATATTCGGAGTGCTTAGTTGTTGAGAGGCTAGAGCTGATAAAAATGGACTTAAACTGCCAATAGAGAGTTTAATATTAGAGTTGTTGATCATTCAATACCCATGAGTGAGGCATCAAACCTTCAATTATCCGTTTAGAGGTAAGTAAGCATTCCCATCCTTATATACTGGTTGATTTCCTTTCTTAGAGATCATCATAAAAAAATCGTTCTTTTTCGTCCCATGTTTCGATGGGATAACATCTTCATATAATTCAGAAAGTTACTTTTCCTTCCCAATATTCAACATATGCAGGATTTGTATCTTCATTCCTGCCTGCACACATGAGAACCATAAAGTGCGTCTTTTGAGTGTCAAATTCATAAAATCTTGTTGATGAGGCAGAAACATTCGGTCGCTCTCGAACCTGGATTCTTTCATATGGTGGTTTTCTCCTAACTCAAGGGTTAAGCATGAGAATGATGTTCTTTATACTTCTAACTTCTTATTGTTAGTGTGCAGAAACTTTATGTCTTCGTAGCTCTTTGGATACATGTGCTATGGAATGTTTTGAAGTTGAAAATTAGGTTTTATGGGTATACCTCTTGTAAATCCTCACGAGACTATAACTCGTCCACTAGGGACACCTATGGGTTTAAAGGATTGTTGCACATGCTAAGTGTAACCGTATCCTCGACAAATGAAGTTGTTTTAGGTTATTTTAGATTTATAGTTTGCTCGAGGACTAGCAAAAGGCAAGTGTGAGGGAATTTGATAGGTGCATTATTTGCATTAGTTGGATACTATAATTCATTGATTTCTTGTTAGTTTCCGTATCATTGTGCTTTGATTTTGTTTGTTTATGAGTTTCTTAAGAGTTTTTAAGTGTATTCAACCAAAGAAGAAGAAAGGAGTTCATTACGACACGAAATGAACAAGGAAGTCTGGTTCTGCCAATGGAGAAGGGCCAAAGACCAAATTCAACGCATTCAAATCCAGGTGAAGATAATGAGATTACGAGGCCACCTCAAAAAGAATGAGCTCATTCTGAGTTCGTATGAGAAAGTTATGAGCAAAACATCCGAAAGAAAATAGCGCAACACTCAGCAAAATAATTGGGAGATAACTGGGAAATTTATCTACCGATTATAGGCAGTTTCGGGTACAGAAAAACTTCGTTTTGAGATCCAACAATCATTAGATAACATGGAGATCGGGTCTACCGATTATGACTCGACTGGAGCCACTTCTAAGATACGTTTTTGACTTTTAAATCAAGAAAACCTGGTCCCGGGAGGATTCTAAACCCTAGAAGGAAAGGATACTTGAGGGCCAAGCATTGAAGGCTATAAAAGAAGACATCTAAGGCTCAAACAAAACATCTTTAACATCTTTATATTTTATATTCCATATCTCTTAAGTAATCTCTTATCTTCTACATCAAAAACCTAGGGTTTTCCCCTTAGGGGAAACCATTCTTCTTCTTTGTATATTTTTCATGGGTTTTAGTAAATTCATAAGTAGGTAACTTTGTTCTATTGGTTGGGGATGTAGTTGGAAGTCCTAGACATGTAAATCAATCTAGATGGTTAGTTTTAATGTTAATGATCTCTTTTATCGTTTATGTTCTACTGTTTATATCGCAATATGATTGAAGACTTGATCGTTTAAGTTACAAATTGAATGGTCATGTGTTCATATCTAAATCTACACTAGGGTTTGAGATACGGAATTGTCGAAGAACTCTAATCACAAGTAGCACAACATAGTTGTTAACGACGGGATGTTTCCATGTGATTATGTGTAGAAGCTTAACCTAGGTTAAATCTGTGTAGCTCTTGCGCCAGATTTCTTAGAATAACCTCAACTCACGAAGACCATTTCTTTCATTGAGTTAAACTTGAGTGGCCCTTGCACCAAGTTATTCATTGAGAAGGATTCAAAGAGTGGCTCTTGCGCCTTTGATGATACAAGGAGTTTTGCCTGTGTAAGCATGCGATAGGATGCTCTAGGGTTATTGGTACGAGAAGAATTGAACGTTATCTCTAATTGATTGAAGAACTTGTTCGGTGATGGAAGATGAACCCTCTAACCAATATTTTCTCACTTTGATCTCAATCTTTATTTACTTTGTTTTTATTTTCTTTCGTTAGTTTACTTAGTTTTATTCATTACAATACCCCCTCTTGGTTACATAAGAAGTCAAAGACAAATAACAATTCACAGCTCCTCGTGGGAACGATCCTTACTACCACTATATTACTTATTAGTATTAGTGGAAAATATCTTAATTAATTTATGCGCAAACGACACATACCAAGTTTCTTAACAAAAATATAAAATAATAATTTTATATGTGAAAATATTTGTACAACTCAAGAATGTTACATTTCTCTTCTACAAACTTATTAAATATCTAAAACCCATAATATAAGATTATCAGCTTAAAATAGAATACTATATAAGATTTTGTGTTTGACTTTTTATTTTAATATTTTTGGGATGACAAAAGTACCCTTTATTACCTTATTTACTAAGGGAAAATCCTATAGAATGAACAAATCCAAGATTTTTTTTAAGCAGAACAAATCCAAGATTGTTCATTTTGATCTAATTATGGGATGAACAAACAGGAAAAACGGATGGCCAAACTATCAAAACGGATAATTTGTACATCGAGGCGTGACATCTTTCGCGTGAAAAATGATTGATCACCAGAAAGATGTTGCGTCGTGCAGTGCAGCTTGTGTCACTCAGCGACCAATTAAAGCCGCGCGACACAGCATGTGGCACTCAACGACTAGAACCAACGTCTCTCTTTGAGTTCCCCATAAATATTTACCATTTTACCATTTCAAATTACACCTTTTTTACAACTTCTCTAATCATTTATAAATTTTTCTAATTCAGATTTTCTTGCAAAAACGTCATCATGTTCGCAACAAAGATCATCTCAAGCTTTCGTTAGAGTTCGTGGTCCAAAGTATACTCCAGCTAAAGATTTATCTATTTACATAAACTATGTCGAACAATATCAACATAACATAATATGAATTTTATGGCAAAGCGTTTATGTAGGGAGTTTTGTAGTAACACCGGAAACCCGAGAGGATGTGATGTAATCGGCGTACAACAACGTTTGATGACAATTAGCAGTTAAGTAACTGAATTTATAGCCTTAACAATGCAAGTTAATCGATTTAGAATGAAGGGTAAATCTGATGATGATTTGGTAAAAAGATCACTAGTGAATGGTAAATATGAAAAAGCAAAGCTTTCGCTTTCCATGGTTGCTTCGGATACTAAAGGTGTTGAACAAATATAACCCATTTGTGTTTGTTGCTGGTCCACAAAGTAGTAAATTTGTCATATGTAATGCTTATTTAAATTTGATATTTAATGTAATATTTATTTAAAAATTTAAAGTTAATTTTAATTATATTAATTTGATTTCAATATAAAGAAGTTGTTTTTATTAATTAAAACTAAAATTGCATTCATAGAATAATTAAAAGTTATAAATTTTTTATTTTGTTAATCATTCTGATCCTAGTTCCAAGGTCTAATACCAGGAATATTACCACCGGCTAAAAATTTGAGAAAGTAGAAACATCTCCTCCTCCTTCAAAAGGTTACATTCGTAATACAATTAAAAGTTATAATTTTTTGATTTTTGTTGATCATTCTGATCCTGGTTCCAAGGGCTAAGACCAACAATATTACCGGTGGCTAAATTTTTTGAAAAAGCAGAAATATCTCCTCCTCCTCCTTCTCCTCCAAAAGGTTTAAAAGTAGAAGAAGGTTGAAAAGTAGTAGAGGAAGGTTATGGCGGTTCATGAAGATATATGCTTCATTCTGGTTCTAGAACTGAGCCCATGCTCATAATGGTTTTGTCTCAGGTTGAATTACTTGATGTTGCCTAGTACATAGTGTGTACTTAAGATTCTCCTTTTTGTATTTGTTATACACCTTCTTCGTACAACGAGTTACCATGACTACCATCACCATAAATTACGCCAACTGGAGTATTAAAAGTTGATCCCGATCCAAACATTATGGTATTCGCATACCATTAATATTTAATCGTATCCAACTGGTGGTCCGTTATTTTCTTAGTTAGCCAATAATAATTCTTCAATTGAACACTTAATTGTTATTTAATGGCTTCAATACCGTAATAAGGATAAGTACGATCTATGATTGTCGAATTTATTGGGATCGGCGTAGACTCTTCTTGTGAGGTTATACTTGGCAACTCCCGTTGTATTTCTGGTAAAATTGATGAAGATGATGAAGAAGTTCTATCTGTGGGATACATCATTGAACATGGTTCTTCTGTAGGAGGCATGCTAGGAATCATATAATTATTACGGCCAAGTCGTGCTAATGCTGGCAGATCAAAAATCTATAGATGTGCATATTGTGAACACTCATCATCGGCTTCACAATTTGTTGTACCATTTGAGATACTGATTTTCAGTACTACATAGCCTTACATTTTCGTCATATCTTACCCAACCTGCTTGTCGCGGCGTTTCAAAATCTGTTTAAGAGACTGTACCTTGAGGTGGGGGTTTATGACTTCTGCCAACATACTCTGTAACTGATAAAGAAGTCATTCCCCCAAATAGTAAACACCTCACCTCAATGATGGAGAGAATATGACGACTTTATATAGTGAATAATAAAAAAACTTGTATGCTTCAGGTTCTACAAACTTTTTAAAATCTTGGTAAGGATGAACAACAACATTCCTACAGCTTCTTGTCATTTGTAAGTATACCACCAATACTTGAAAAAAATTTCTAAATTAGTATATGACTATGTTTTTTGAAATAAATGTTCAATCGAAACATTTGAATTTTGATATTTACATCTATGATGCCCCAGAAACCATTCAAGCTTGTCTTTACTATACTTGTTGTATCAAGATCTAAGTATATTTCTGCTAAAATTGCGTACCCCCAGTCATAATATGGTGTCGTATGTATATCTTGTAACAGTTCAAGCCAACCAATCTTTGCAACACTGGTTGAGTTAAGAAAGATTGATTGACCGAGTAACCATAACAAAAATACTCTTACGATTTCATCATATATTTCCACATATGTGAATATTTCTGGAGAACCCAGGAATGAAACCTATTTCTTTTAGAAACCCACAATTAAGATGTTATATATTTAAAACCCATAATATAAGATTATTAGTAGAATTTTTTTTTTTTCTTTTAGCTATGATTTTTTATATTTTTGAATGGCTAAAATACCCGTTACTGCCTTATTTTACTAAAAAATTAATTAGCAAATTTATTATTTATCATTTTGTTTGGGGTCTATTAAAATTATTATCTTCTTTCTTTTGAAAAATATTCTTCTTCTTTTCTTCTTTCTTTTTAATACCTCTTCTTTATTTTTAATACCAGAAAACCGACCCTCATTGCCCCTGGTTTCTAATATTCTCCGTTAATTAGTTAAGCTTCTTGTTGTACATTCAGGTACAACCAAAGGAATAATCCAACTAATTAAAACTCTTGATTTTATTGATGTTTAATACATTGTCATCAGAGGTCTATAACATAAATAGTAATCCATCCGTTTCAAAAAGATAGGCTTGTTTGGTTTAGCATAAAAAATAAGAAAATCAATCATTTGAACTATTTATTTTATGTTTTTTTCCTATTTGTCTTTGGAGAGAAGTGGTCCCCTTGTGTTTTAAAATAAAAACATGAGAGAGAAATAGGAGAAAGAGTGGTCTCATGTGGGAAAAGTAGTAATCTTAAAACATTTGACTTTCTATTTATGGAAACAAGCATATCTTTTTAATATACCCATATATAGTAATCTTTCCTATCATTTTGAAACAGAGGGAGTATATAACAAGATAGTAAATGGCTCGTGTTAATCTTTCTCTAACCCGTCAAAAAGCCCAATGTTAAAATTCAATACAAATCAAGCATTTTAATTATATATTGGGGTTAGTGAGTTGCTCTTGTACTTCTTCTAGAGGTGAGCAAAACACCAAAATCCGTGGATTTTATCCGAACAAATTTGTATTTTGGTGGGTAGATACTTGATTTGTCTCTCAACGGATTGGACGAGGGTGCATTTTTAAACCCGTTGTTTACACAGATTGGATGCTTGTGGAACATCACCCATCCGTTGGACACCCCATCCTAACGATAATGCAGGTATTATACGTATATATGAGGTTATTATAGGAAATTTGTAGGTTATATATATAGTTTCATATTGATTAGAGCTTAGTTTTTCCTCTTTAGAGAAATTTGTTCCCCTCATCCCCCATTCAGCGGTACCTTTCTTTGTTCTCTCTGATTTTTTTGTTCTCCTCCATTAAATCTTCATTTATTTCGTTGTGAGTAGGAAATTCAAATCTTCTTATCTACAGACAATACCAAAGTAAGATCAAGCAAAAGTTTAGAGGAAATTAAAAATTTATTCTATTCTTATTGTATTGTAATTGCTTAAATTTCAGTAATCTAAGTTTTAAAATTAAGTTACATTACTTTTCTTAAGTATTTACCTATTTTTATTTATTTATTTTTTAAATCCGTAAATATACTCGTATCTAGTCCTCTCATTCGCTCACCCACGGATGTCAAATCCGCTGGCAGGTGGATTAGACGTGGAAGGAAATTTTAAATCCGTCATTTAGATGGACTGGATGCAGGTGATACCAAACCCACATCCACCCATCCGTTGCTCACCCCTAACTTTTTCATTGAAAGCGTGAATGCTCTAGCTAGTCCAAAATATGTTTATTAAACATCTTCGTCTTTGGATCCATTGGATCCATTAAAAGATTACGACGTTTCAAATTCATTAGAAACTGATAATAATTATGGATTTCACATAATATGTATCTTAACTAGTAGATAACCCGTGCCATAATGACACGGTAACAGAGGAGAATGTGGAGGTGGTGGAAATGGATAATTTATTGGTTAATAAAAATAACTATGTTATAAGGATAATATTAGACAAAAATGAGAACATGAAAGAGTGGCTCAAGAATTATTATTAGACAATAGTTCTCAAAAACAACTTTTATTGAGGGATAAATTTTTTATAAAATAAATAATTTATATTTATGGTAGAAAATAGGGATAACAATTTGAAGGGGATATGGAGAGGTAACTTAAATTTGACGGGGGTATTTTGGTGTTATCAGGTACCAACCAAAAATTTGGTTATACCACTGTCCTTATACAATAAAAGTATATTAGAATAACTAAAAAGTAGGAAAGAAAAATATATAATATTTAAAATAATAACCTAAAAATAGAGTCTTTATCACTAGAGAAAAAAACTTTACTGAGCGACAGAGTCTGTTTCGCTCGATAGAGTCTTTTCCATGATGTGCAAACTAGTAAATCTGTCAGCTTAAACAGTCGATTTACCGATTTTCCATGTAATGGTTCAAAGGGGAAAATCAAGTCATTTTTCCATTGCATATGACTTGGCCTAAGAGTTGGAGCTTAAAAGTTGAAAGTTGGGCCCATAGTTACATTCAATGTAAGATTTAAACAGTTGTGGAAAAGCATTGCAGGGATTGCGAATATTTACGAAATATATATCTCTTGGGATTTTCCATTTTATTTTATAAATATATATATTAATAAGAGAAGTCAGATACATTCGATATGGAAGGTTTCTGTCTTCTATCTATCCTAGTAAAAAAGGAAGAATTAACTTCCTCAGATAGATATTCAGTAGAAAAAACCAAATTTCTACATTTCCTAAATTCTTTAGCTAATCTATCTACTACATTCATAAACTTATTATTTAAGTATACTTAATATAACAGTTGTTAAGTTTTTTAAACAAACTATTACAAACTATAATATTATTTTAGGCCTCCCAAGGGATCTTCAATCTAGAATTCAGATCTTCTTTGATATAATTAACAAGATTTTGGTAATCTGAAGAAATGTAACACGAACTCAGCTTCAGTTTTTCAATCCATTAGAGAGACATTGAACAAGATTTTGCTTCTGTATCTACTGTGCAGGAGGCCTAGCTGGATCCTGCTCTGATAAATCTTCTCTAACCTGTTTTATCCATTAAGTAAACCGCAAAACCCATTGTGAAATCTGCCTCAAGAAATGAGGCATCAAACGGAACAGTCCAACCCTTATCAATCAAATCAGTGGTTGTATTCACCTGACAACTTATTGTATGCTTAACAGGATTATCTATATGATGATAGGCATAGTCTAAATCAATGATATTTTTCAGATTGTAAGGGTGGGGCATAACGTTATCAAAAATAAATCTATTTCTGTATTTCCAAATCTTCCACATAATAAAAGAAATTTGGTTCCAGTGATCTTTTAAAATACTGTTATTCATCCAAAGGTTAAACCATTTTTTATATCATTATCACATTTATAACTAATGATATTACATAAAGAGTAGATAAACCAAATAGATTTAGTGAAAGTACAATCGACAAACAAATGAATTTCATCCTCATCTTTGTTTAGATTACAAAGTTTGCAGATTGGATTTGCATTTTTGTTAAATTTATTAATTCTCCTTCCTAAAGGAAGAACTCTGGAAACAACTTTCCAGTTAAACAATTGGACCTTAGAAATTGGATTTAAATTCCAAAATTTAGCACTTTCTAGATTGTATTTATAGTTTGAAATATATTTATAGGCAGAATTCATGGTGACTTCAACTATAAAATTAGAATTCCATATAATTTTATCTTTATTATTTAAGTTAGGGGTTATAGATTTAACTTTATAAATTATAGAGTTATATATATACTTATTGATTAAGTTCCAATCCCAGTGACCATTTCTCTCAATCAATTGTGATAAACCTAGGAGTGTTATTGTCTTTAAGTTTGGGATACGATATTCTTTTTGTTTTGGGAGCCAAAAATCTGACCAAATTCCTATACTTTCACCCTTGCTAACCTGCCATGAATGATTTTCTTGAATGATTCTTAGGGCTTTTTTAATAATAATCCATATCCAAATAATTTACTTTATTTTGATTTCTTAATAGGATTTAAATTATGAAAGTATTTTGCTTTTAATATTTTAACCCAGAGTTGTTATTCATTATTTATCATTCTCCAAGATAATTTTGTTAGTAGAGCAGTCTTTTGATTGTGTGGATTTTTAATTCCCATACCACCTTGATCTTTTGGGATAATAACACAATTCCAGGCTTTTGTATATATGCCTTTCTTATTATATTTTTTATTCCACCGAAAATCTCTTTGGAGTTTATCTACATTATCAATACTTTTCTTAGGAAATGCTGGACATTGTATTTGAAAGTTAGGATAAGAGGACAAAGCATTCTTCACAAGCACAGTTCTACCTACTTGGTTAAGGATTTTAGATTTCCATCCTTGAAGAGAACCATAATATTTTCCTAATAATGGTTCAAAAGTTTTTAATTCTTTTTTTTATCAAAGAAAAAAGGCGTTCTAAAGTATTTATCATTCTTTGAAAAAAAATTAATTAGATATTCTAGATATTATTTTAGTATGTTTATTGAAATTTTTGGAGAGAAATAAGTGCTAGATTTTTGCAGATGAATAACTTGACCTGACAAATATCCAAACTTGTTAATAATATCTAATAGGTTTTTTTCCTTCATCTATTTTAGCTTTAGAGAAGAGAAAACAATCATCTGTGAAAAACAGATGAGACATAAAAGGTGCATGTTTATTAACTTTTATTCCAGAAATTTTTCCTTCAAATTTATCTTTTTAATAGAAGTCTAGAAAGGATCTAGATACTAATTATAAAAAGATATGGTGAGAGTGGATCACCTAGCCTAATGCCTCTCTCAGTTTTAAAATTTTCTCCAGGAGATCCATTTAATAAAACAGAAATAGAAGTGGTTGTGATGCATTGCATAATTAAATTACACTGATCATCACAGAAACCAAAATCTTTAAAAACCTTTTCAATAAAATTCCATTCAATTCTATCGAAAGCCCTATAAAGATTAATTTTGATTGCCATAAGCCACTTTTTTATGTTTCATAGTATGCAGGATTTCATGAGCAACAATAATGTTGTCCGTAATCTTTTTACCAAAAATAAAGGCAGATTGATTTGGAGCAATTATCTTATTTAAAAGGGGTTTCAATCTGTTAGCTATAATTTTGGAAATTATTTTATAAGTTGTATCACTTAGGATTATTGGCCTGAAGTCATTAGGCGTAGAAGGATTTTGAACTTTTGGAATAAAAGTAATAAATGTATGATTAAGTTCTTTAAGTAAAATTTTGTTTTTAAAGAAATCTTGAACTAGATTTATTATACCCATTTTGACTATATCCCAGTTGTTTTTGAAGAAACCTGGGGGATATCTATCGTGACCTGGAGCACCCCATTGATTCATATTAAAAAGAGTATCTTTTATTTCCTTTTCATCTGGAATTTTTGTTAAATTTAAATTTTCATTAGTGTCAATAATAGGGTTAATTAAGTCATTTATAATTTCTAAATCATTAATATAATTAGACTTTCAAATATTTTTAAAGTAGTTGATTAAGAGATTATGTATTTGATTAAAATCTTCAATCCAAACACATGTAGTATTTCTAAGTGTGTGGATATGATTTAATCTTTTTCTACTAGATGCAATTTGGTGAAAATAAATTGTATTTTTATCATAATCTTTGAGATATTTATTTTTGGAAAGATGATTCAATTAATCATTCTCCCTATAAACCAAGTATCTAGAATAAATTGAGTTCTTTTAATCTCATTTATTGGTAATGGAGAAATTTTATGAAGATTTTCCATTTTACAGTTTAGATCTTTTATATTGTAAAAAATGTTTCCAAAAACTTGACTATTCCATCTTTTCAGGTAAGTTGCTAAGTTTTTTAGCTTACTATTAAGTTTAAAAGCATTAGGTCCTCTTCTTTCAGTTTTCCAGTTTTTTTTCAACTATCTCTTGAAAGTTTTTATGATCATGCCAAACTCTAAGAATCTTAAAAGGTTTATTAATCTTTTGATTTAAAGGTTTAGAGACTAGCATAATAGGAGTGTGGTCATACCACTGGGATAAATATTTGTCCAAGAAAGAAGTACGGACTCTATCTATTCTTTCTTTGATATCTTCATTTTCTTTTCTATTATAGACTATGTAAATGGTACGTATACCTTGGTAATTAAGGTCTATTAAGCCTATATTTTAAATAGAATCATGAATTATTTTAGTGGCCCTAGAATTATTGGAATTTCCTTTAGTTTTATCATTAATTGTTGATGGTGGATTTTTGACAAGGGAAAAAATTGTAATATCGCCTCTGTTCAGCTAAGAGACATAAAATAAATATATGTATAAACGTTCTGACTCAGAATCAAAATTATGCATACGTACTTCTATCTTATATTGCGCAAGAGAATTGAGAATGTGTGTTCATGTCATGGCTACATTAGTCATGTAGCTCTTTTATGTATATATACGCCCGTAAAATTTCAGTGGATTTACTCGGCTAAAACCTTGTTATTTCATGTGCGTCCATACAAACCATCTGCATTAATCATAACACGCTGATTATGTAAAATTATGAACATTCGGAGTGAGCTTCTATGCCATCCATGAATGAAGACGATAATTAGATGCATACCATCTAAATGCAGAGTTGCATCGAACATCATCTGAAGTCGCAAACTTCCACGACTGAATTCCTTGAATATGTTATGTATGCACTATATAAAGGCCAAACATAATGCCAACACTAGATCTCATATGATTGAGAAGCCTAAAAAGCGCATAGGCTATGTGGAATGACACTGGCAAGTGCTAGCTCAAGCAGGCAATGGCCGCGCCATAGTGCCAGCGGTAGCACCATTGCCTCGTTAGTGTGCATGAGCGCAAGTGATAGTAGCATTCGAGCCATTACCATGGCACCAACATGCGCTATCACCAGTACTATCCAAATTACGGCCATGACACCAAATGCGCCAGCGCTAATGTTGGCCAGGCCATGGATACGACACTAACATGAGCTAGAAACACCTCGGCCATTCGAATGGCATCTACGTGCTGCTAGCACAACTTGCATGTGGCAAACATGCCACAAATATTCCACGACCATGCTACGTTGGGTCAAATGTGATTCACTTTGAGGATCCACAATTATTCAGGTTATTATTATGTGCCTTAAATTTATTATTTGAGTTTTTCCAGACTCTATAATCTGATCCTCCGGATCCTGCCTAGGAGGAAATTCAGCCTAAAGAGATTTATCTAGACCCTTTCATAGAGCCTGAACCTGAACCTCAATTAGATGTAGTTGTCTTAAACAAGACACTAGCTAGGGATAAGGGTGTGCTTGGTTTGTTCACTTTCTGGGTCTGTTGCAGTTTTCTTCTATTTTGGATATCATTATTTTATTCAGATGACCCACAGTTGTTCCGACTATTGCTGTATGATTCTATGAGGTGACTAATTCTTTCTTAGTCTGGCTGAAGAATTTAAACTTCATACTTCTTGGGAGGTAACCCATGCTCATGCGACACGGTAATATCTTTCCTTAACTCCTTTCCTTCGATTGGTAACAGTTTCTCCTTGTTCATGTTTTTAATCAATTATTTAGAACATTGAGGACAATGTTAGATTTAAGTTTGGGGGTAAGGGAGAAACTTTTAGTGAAATATGAAACTCCAAAGTCTAGAAACTTGTGAACAATTCAGGATGACACTAACCATTCTAGGTAGATGGGAACTCAGCTCTTTTTCTATAGGAATTGGTGTGCCCAGCTAAATGGTCTATTCATGAAAGAATGCCTAAATCTGGTGTTAGAAATAACATGATAGTTGTCACCATGTCTCGGAGTTTACCTCGACCATATCACCTTCTGTTTTTATTTTTACAATTTTTGTGTTTCTCTAAGTGATTTGGTGGGGCACCAATATCAAATTGTTCTCACCGCCAGGATGAAGTAGTGTGTTTGACATCAAGCCCCATTATTGTATTATTTAGATCATTTTCCAATATATATAAAAAAAATTGAGTATTGACACTTTGATAGCAATATATGTGTGTTCTCCCTGTCTCTGTCGCGTAAGAAAGCATGGAACGAAGGATCCATGAGAACTATCATATGAGATGCTGATAAGGAGCATGCGCTTGGATTCATTTGATCCAATCATGTTGTCAGTATATTTAAAATAAATAATTATTTTATTTTCAATAAATCGACCGCTAAACCCTTGTATATACCAGCTGAGTCGATATTAGTATAATGAGTAAGACTAGTGGGAGCGTATTTCAATCCATTCAGATTCATCCTGGCACTGACCTTCAGATAGATATAGGAAACACCGTTCACCTTAGTCAACATGCACGAACTTCATTTTGTCCACATCCATCTTCTAAATTTGTTCATGTGATTGTAATTTGATAGATTCTGAGTATCGTGGTTGAACGACTATCTAAGTAGAGTTTTGAATTCTTGTATGAATTTTAGTAAGCTGAGTGAAAACTCATGTATAGTAATTGGACTCATATAGGGTAATGATTCCCATAGACGAATAATTTAGTATGCCAACTAAATAGCTTGTTTAGTGTTTACCCTTAATCGTTCACAGGTAGCTAGGGTTTGGAGTAAAGGTTTTGTGGGTATACCTCACGAGACAAAACTCGTCCAATAGGGACACCTGTGGGTTTAAAGGCTTTTTCCACACGCTAAGTGCAATCGCGATGCCTGCGAAAGTGAGTTAGGATTTTTATTTTCTAGATTTGCTCAAGGACTAGCAAATAATAAGTTTGGGGGTATTTGATAGACATATTTGTGTCTGATTTATCAAGAGAAGATTATTATAAACCCTAACCTACCTGGTTGAGCTTAATAATGTTGTAGTGAAGCCAATGAAGGGTTTCTACAATAAGAGACAACAATTGTCGAATTAGGGTTTACCTGCAAGATGTTGTCAAGAAAAGATCATTATCAAATCAATACACCAAAAGCATGCTTACCTGATGAAATCGAACAAGCAATGGTAATGGTAACAATGAGTTAATACTCACGTAAAAAAACGTGAATCAATGTTCACGTAAAATAAAATAAAAGGCTAAACCTAACCTTACCTGACGTCGATCACCAAATCAATTGGTGTTGGAGCTGCTATTGAGTGGTTGGCGTTGACGAATCCTGGTGGCGGAGATGGAGCTGCAGCATCTGTTGACAAAGTGTTGGCGCTGACTAAAGGAGGAAACCCTAATTAATGCTCAATTTATATTGATCACCAATGGCATGGTTCCGCTGGCGCTAACAACGTGATCGCGAAGATGGAGTTATTGCTTATTTGCGCTTTGAAGCTGGCGAGAGGAGTTGTTGCTGTTGACAATGTGTGTTGGCACTGACAATGAGCTCTCGCAACTGAATGAAAGCAAAGAGGTAGTGACTTCATCGAGTAAAGCATGAATATTATACAGGTAGAAATCTTATTGGATCAAGGAACGAGCTAAATCCCAAGGATCCCTAACGCTAATAAGGTTTCTTATTTCCTCACGGACTAGCATTCATGGTGTCAAAACTAACATCTATCAATCCTAGCTAGGGTTAATGCTAAATGTTGCTTATCTCGGTCCCAGAAAACAGAAGATAAGTACATCTCCTTCTCCTATTAAATTTCTAGATTTATATAATGGTTAAAAGTGTCAATATCACCATCTAGTTCTTACCACGAAAAATTATTGTTCCGCGCTAAGCAGGGGACTTAATATCGATGGTGGATTTTTGACAAGGGAGAAAATTATAATATCGCCTCTGCTCAGCTAAAGAGACATAAAATAAATATATGTACAAACATTCTGACCCGGAATCAGAATTATGGATACGTAATTTTGTCTTATATTCCACAAGAAAATTGAGAATTTGTATTCAGCTCATGTCTATATTAGTCATATAGATCTTTTATGTATATATACGCCCGTAAAATTTCAGGGGCTTTACTCGGCTAAACCCTATTTATTTCATATGTGTACATATAAACCATTTGTATTAATCAGAACATGTTGATTATGAAAAATTATGAACATTTGGAGTGAGATTCTATGACATCCCTGAATGAAGACGCTAATTAGATGCATACCATCTAAATGCAGAGTCACATCGAACATCATTTCAAGTCGCAATTTTCCACGGTTGAATTGAATATGTATAGTATGCATTACATAAAAGTCAAACATAATGCCAACACTAGATCTCATGCGATTGAGAAGCCTAAGAAACGCATAGGCTATGGCCACAGCACTGGAAAGTGCTAGCACTAGCACTAGAAGGCCATGGATGTGCCGCAACGTCTTCGCTAGCGCTAGCAAGGACATGGCCACGTCCACGCTGCCAGTGTCGTCACCTCGCCAGCGCTAGCACTATTGCCTCGTTAGCGTGCCTGAGCGCCAATGCTAGAAGCATTCGAGCCATTACCATGGCACCAACGTGCGCTAGCACCAGTACTATCCAAATTACGACCATGACACCAAATGCGCCAGCGCTAATATTGGTCATGCCATGGCTACGACACTAACATGAGCTAACAACACCTCGGCCATGCCACCTATGATCTAACATAATCTAACATGAGCTAACATGTCACCTATGTTCGTTGCTAGCACAACTTGCATGTTGCAAACATGCCACAAATATGCCATGACCATGTTGCGTTGGCATAAACTTATTGGTACTATTATCTTACAAAAAAATCCCAATTACTCACGTGCTTTGAGTCCATGACTCCACTAACTCCTGCGAAAAATCAAAACATGTTACATGGGGGGATTCTTCATGGTGTATTAGTCTGGTGGTTTATAGCAACATGCGGCATGGTAACACTCCATGATAGGAAAGTTACAAGTAGTGGTGACGGTTATAACAATTGAAGAGATGATGGAGTGATAGTCAAGGGGGTTTTCCAGAAACTTCCCTAACATATCGCACATAACCTTACCATTACATCCACGATCTCCACCTCTCCATCTCCTCACTACCTCCACTACTTACGAGGAAAGCAGTGTGTATCCCTAACTACTATAAATAGACTCCTTTGTCTATTCAGAAGGACAAAACAAGCTTATCATTCTCACAAGCTCTATTATTCTCCATAGTTCAACACATATACACACAATATATCACCACTAATTTCCTTAACTTTCTGTGCTTCCCTCCCCTAAGATCAACCCATCTTCTCTCTTTGTAACCGAAACAAAACATGAACAACCATCTTCTTGGTTTGGACTCGTTTGTACAATTTTGATCCTCGAACCTAAAGGAAAGTACTTCTACAGTATTCTTTATCTAGAACCAAATTTTAGGTACAAAAAATACGTAAGATAAAATTTAAGTCTCCAATAATAATTCAAGGAATTATTATTATTAAGACCAGAATTTTTTATGAAATCCCATTGATTATGTTTTTCTTACAAATCATAGAAGGTTACATTTGTTATCAAAATTATCATAGATTTCGAACAGAACTAACTTATTATGAACATTAAGACAGTTAACCTTTATGTTATTATGCCATGCTATCATCATTCTATTAAATAATTCTATTCCAGACATATAAAAAGCATCAGAGAACCCCATTTTCTAGTTAATTTCTCCAGGTTTTCTAAATTGGATTTTGTTTTTGCAAGGAAGATTAAGCCAGGTTAATGAGTTTTCAAAAGATTGCCTAAATGATTTCTAGTAATAGGGGTTCCAATCCCTTGCATATTCCATGAGATTCTTTTAATACTGACTAAGGGAAACCTGAAGTAAAAATTGAAGTTAAAGTGAATAAAAGAACCAGATTATCTACTTTAAAAATTATGCAGTGCAAACTAGGACATGGAACGCATATATGGAGCTTATATCAAAAAGAAAACAAATCATAAAAAAAAAAAAAAAAAACAGTATTAAATGAAGACTCGGTTGTGAAAAAAATCTGAATGGAAGCATTTTTTCAGAGGTTCAGCTTCAGCAACAGTCTTGGTTTTGGCTGTGTCACTATCAATGTTTTTCTCTTTGTCATTACTTTCCTCACAACAGCCAGAATTTTTTTGAGTTAGAAGATCGTCCCTTATTAATATAACCATCAAGATATTCATCCTAGACCCATCTTTCTTTCACAGTCTTTGAGATATCATTATTGTTACATGTTTCCTCTGCCATCTTCAAAAAAGCATTGTTGATATCCTGATTAAGGTATTCAAGATCAGCTTCATCAATATGCATATCTTCATCCCTTCTTTTTTCACATCCCCTCTTATTTTCTTTATTTATATTTCCAACAAAGATGTATCTTTATTGAGTAACTGAAGAATTAAGAGGAACTCTCATAATTTCTTTATTTCCTTCATCTCCAAGCCTATTACTATTATCTTCTTCAACTTGTTTAATCTTGTTAGCAATTACTTGTTGATTTTGAACATCTTCTTGTTGTTGATTCTCAGCTTGTTGTTGAGGTTCTTGTTGAATCTCCGCATATTGAATAATTTACCATTGATTATGTTCATGATCATGATTATCATTCTCATTTTCTTCTTCATCACCAAAAGGATCTACTCCTTGTAAAGATAAGACAGGAACAGTAGTCCACTCCATGTTTGATATTAAGCCACAATAGTTATTGGTATGGTTGAAAACATAACAATTCCTACAAGTAGCAGTAGGAAATCTTAAATAGAAAATAACGAATATTATTCTTTCTTCATCCTCTAAAGTGAGTTTCACTTTTCTACAAAGAGGCAGATTAACATCAACTCTTACTTTTTCCTTAACAATTCAAGAAATATCCTTGTTATACAGTTCTATAATTTCTCCTGCATGAGAGGCTACCATTAAAGGAATATTATCTCTGTCTAAATCAGCTCTAACCCTGAATTCAATATTAAATACTTCAAACTGAAATATTACATTCTGCACCACCATATATTGAACTTCCAAGGCATTAGAACCATAAGATGACCACCAACTATGTGTGGTCTAGTTCTTAAGATTCTCTGAAAAATTTCCACGTTTTGTATTCTAAAAATGAACACATGTCTTCTATTTGTATTGATAATGACAACTTGATTAATTGCACCCCAGTTAACTCTTACTACAAAGCTAACTGCTACTCTAGGAACTTGCATGTCTTCTCTACAAATATATCCAATTAGATCATATATATGATTCAACAAATCTTCCTTTAGATTCCATTTTCACATTTTTTGTTGTCCTTTTTGAGACACTACACTCTTTAATGAACTTAGAAGCAAGACCATTCACATTTGAAGAAGATGAAGCCATTGAATAAACTTCCACAAGCGGAAGGATATAGTGTTTTGTTTGAGCTAACTGATTTTGAGAAGTAATCGTGTAGAGAAGTTATTTGTAGAGTAATTCTTTACATATGAAGAAATTTAAAATAGGTTTTAAAATTGATATTAGCCAAGTGTAATTCATGCAAGAATTTTCCAGAAGAATTCCACTTAACGTGAGACTGTAAGGTCTAAGAACTTGGGAATCAAGAAAGATTACGGACGTAATCATTTCTTTTAGGAGTGTAAGACTAAGCCAATTGTTTGATTTTAATATTCAAAGACTTGCCTTTAAAGATGGTTATGATATTCTTCAAGAAACAAAATCAGAGAATGATTCTAACTGACAAATATAGAAGACGACCAAGATGCTTTAAGCCGCCACCAAGATAACATTTCTACAAAACCCTAGCTCTCCCAATCAAGTATTGGGTAAGACATTTGGGATTAAACTAAAAAGAAAAAACCAATCGATTAATCAATAATAAATTATTAAAAGTTCATAAGGATTAGCTATAAAGTAAAAATAGGAACTGAATGAATCAGAGATTAATGTTTTGAAGAAAAAAATTAGAAAGTTGTATAGATTTTTTTTTTGAAATTAGGGATTAAAAAGTTGAACTCATGATGAGGTTTCAATTCTGCGTCTGAATCAAAAAAACATCAAAATCTTTTAAAGAACAAAATTGAATGGAAAGAAAATCTCCCGGGATTTTCCATTAAAGGTGTAGAACGATTGCAAACAAAATATTAGCGTCGCGAACTCTTTAGATTTAAATTTCAAAATTTCATCAAAATATAATTTTGAACAATTACGACATTTACGTGAGATTTATTTTAGCACTAGGTGTCATAGGATTTTTTGGTGAGATTCTATAAATAACATCTCTAGCATAAAAATAAATAAAACTCACTAGAGATGATCCAACAAATTTCCAATTTTATCCCCTAATTTTCTCTCTTCTCAAAATTCTCTCCCGTTCAACCATTGATTTAAATTTACTGCACTTTTCTAGCGTGCAAGGTAAGGGCAATAAGCCAATAATCGTAAGAGTTTGTCTTCTCACCGGCTCACCGCGATCAATGGCTCAACTGCTCAAACATAAAACTGCGTCCTACTTAACTATAAACTTAGGAAGTACCTTCCCTCTACTGCCAACTTAGAAGTCTAACCATCCATCTTCCGATTATTAATTAGATTAATACACTCCATCCAAAATGCTTAGTATCAAGCTGATGTACACAACTAATTTAAACAGCTTCGGCGTGGTAGAATATCAATCACTCAAATTATCCATCGGACGTCACATGGCATGGCACCGTAGAAATTGTTTTAAACCACCGCTTTTTAGCACAATCATATTTCATCTTAACCGTGGATGGTCAATGCTAGGAAATAAAAGGAGGACGACACGTGTAAGATGATTAAGGAAAGAAACAGTGGTTCTAAGAAGAACGAGAAGCACACAATCAAAACCGTCTGAAAAGATCGAGTAAATGACAGATGTGAAAGACTAAATAAATCCCTGCATGATTGACACATAAGATCGGGAAAGTAGTATCACACTGATCGAAACAGATAGCATTAAATGCTTATTGAACGTGAAAGTACGAGTAATAAATGAACATGGAACGGGAAAGTAAAGGCAATAATTACTTTTATTAATTTAACCACATGATTGACACCTATGATCGGGAAAAAGATGATTCTCAAAGAACGAAGAGTACGTGTTAATCATACAAGGTAACGGACCAAAAAAGTGAAGAGCATGACCTATCAACCATACAATTATCCCGATCTAAAGATAATAAGGAGAACGAAAGAAGGTATCGGGACAAGAGGGACCCATTATATAATCTATAAATAGAAGAAATCATTCAACAGAGAGGGGGTCGGTCAATTGAAAGAAGAATAGGCTAAGGAAGAGTAATCAGAGAAGAAAGAAAAGATCATTAGGTATGTATTTATTGAGTAAGATACTATTTAAAAGTTTCACTATCGTGATTCATCTTCTATACTTATAAAGATTATGAATTAGATATTTAATTAGAGACTGTTATTTGATCAAATGTTTGATAAGTAAATAAATGGTTAATTGAAACTTTTCTAATTAATTGGTTTTAAAGAGGATTTTGTGTATCAAAATGTTAGTTAAAATCTTTCTATTTACTGTATTTTATCAAATTATTGGTTGTTCATGTCAATGGGAATTTTGGCATAAACAATTTGACGCTAGAAACAGGGACAGTGTCAAAGGATTTATCCTACCTGTTCAAGAAAAATGGATTTTTCTGTTATATATGTATTTCAAAAAGTAAAGAAATTTAGTATAAAGAATTTGATAGTTCTATGCAACATTCTGACTTAATTTAATCTTTGCCAACGAGTGATTTCTATTGCATAATAACCTATATGTGATATGCAAAAGGGAAATTGTATGTCATCAAAAAGAAAAAGTTTTAAGTTTGAATGAATCTGTTTAAATGTTTGATTTCCTTTTATATGAATTTTAAAATATTCATGGTAGATGATACAAATTATTTTACTAAAAGTATAGATAGATTTTTAAAAAAAGGTCAGTAAATTAGTGCCTGACTCATTCTTTATTAAATAATCTATTAGAAATTATGTGACTAACTTTTGAAAGATCATTAGAATTCAAGAGAGAAAAGAAACAATCAAGAAACAAAGAATCCAGAAGAAATATGTCTCAAGAAGCAGGCTCTGGAAATCAAGACAGTAACGTCAGACAAAATTACAGACAAAGGGAAGAAGAGAGTGAACCAGAACAACAACAGAGTGATTTAGGAAATGATACACCTATTCAGGAATTAACACCAAATACCATTACTCAAAATAAATCGTCACATCATGAAATTCACGAAATGAAGTAAATCATCTTCAAAATCTGTTGGAAGAAATGAATGAAATAAGAAGAGAACAAAGAGCCAGTAATGATCGAATTGCATTATTAACCAGAGAAAATCAAGCTTTGAAAAATGCGATTCAACGTGAGGAAAGACTAGCATCAACAGGGTCACGAAGTCAAGAAGCAAATTTCTGGAAGGCATGCACCCATAAATGAAAGGGAAATCAAGATCAGAGAATGGTATTAGCAGGATCATCATCTAGGGCTAGGAGGCAACGTGAAAATCAAGAAATTCAACGTGCACAATGGCAAAAATGTATTGAAGCTATGGAGCAAATGAAAGAAAAAATAAAAGGGTTAAAAAATAAAGAAGGAGGAAGAATTGAAGAGGTGTTGAAGGAAGCCAAACGAACACCGCTGGCTCAACAGTTGACATGTGTTCCATTGCCAAGAGAATACAGTATCCCTGTAGTTGAATGTTATGATGGTACAAAGGACCCGACCTCACACTTAAATATTATAATCGAGTGATGTCACGATGGGACGGACACGAAGCAATAATGTGCCGATGCTTCCTATCAAGTTTGAAAGGTTCAGCATTGTTATGGAATGACAGATTGCCAGAAAATTCTATTCAATGTTACTCACAATTAGTGAGGAAATTTCTCGAGGCATACATGTACAACAAGCCCGTTGATTCGGGAGTGGACAGACTATATCCCTTACTTCATGGCCAGAAGAGTCGATTCGGTCATATACGGCCCGATGGCATGCAATTTGCCAAGCAATTGGAGATGTAGATTCAAGTACAGTGATCAATCATTATAAGTAGGGAATCGTTGATCGGAGATGTCAGCTTTTTATTAAATTCATCGTAACAATCCCAAAACTGAGGGACAGCTCAGGAAAATAATAGAAACATGTGCAAGATTGCAAGATATGCAAGAACAAGGTCCGAGAAGTAATTCGCGAATCAAAGAAACATAAAAAGGACAAATTCAATCGAAGTATCACCAGAACAAAAAAAGAAATTCCCTCTTAAATCTGAACCAAGAGAATCAAAACGCCCACGGCAAGGGGATAACAAAAATTTTGCAGCAATTTCAAGAAAGAGTGTTCACAAAACTCAATATATCATATTCTGAATTATTCGAAATCATAAAAAATAAACCAGATTTTCAGTGGCCACCATCAAGAGGAAATCAGCCTGAGTTCACACAACATTCAAAAGATTATTGTGAGTACCACAGTTATAAAGGGCACACAACAGATAATTGCAAGAATTTTATTATACTGGTACAAAGAATGATTGATGCAGGAGAGTTGAAAGAATTCATTCAAAGGCCCGAACCAATAGCAAGACCAGACAAAGGCAAGGCAGTGCATATTCCGTATAACAAACAAACCATTAATATGATATTATTTTCAGAAGAAAGTGATACAGATATGAACGCTGCAATCAATAAAAAGTTATGCAAGAGGATTCGGGACCATGAAATTTTTAAAGTATCAGGAAGGATAACGGAAGCTTGGGAAGATTGGATGGCATCCCCTTTAACTTTCTCGGCACAGGAAGTAAATCAAGAAATTGAGATGCATAATGATCCTTTGGTTCTTACATTGCTAATGTTAGGGTGGAACGTTAGAAAAAATCTTTTGGATGGGGGCAGTTCTTTAAATATGTTGTTTCATGACACATTTTGCAAAATGGGACTCAAAAAAGATCAGTTAATCCCGTCCCGATATGTTATTTATGGGTTCAATGGAATGGCTTCAAGACCCGAAGGAGATATTGATTTAGAAGTATCTGCTGGACCAATTAACATCTTGACAAGATTCAGCGTAGTGGATGCTCCATCCCCGTACAATGCAATAATCGGGAGACGATGGGTACACCAGCTGAAATGTGTAATTTTAACTTATCATCAATATTTACGGTTTCCAACACCGCAAGGAGAAATGGAGATAAAGGGAGATCAAGATGATGCAAAGTTTTGTATAATGTCAGAAGTAAGAATGAATGAAGAACGGGAACAACAACAGCGGGAAAGGAAGAAAGACCGCAAAATCAAAGCAAAGGAAGAGGAGACAAATCAATACTTGAAAAGAAACATCGAACAAAAAGCAACAAATGGATTAGGAGAAAGCAGTAAGAATCAAGAAAATTCAACAAACCGGCAATTCGAAGGATCCTCATAGCAATTAAAGGGAACTCCAACTTCAATCGGGAATCCTAAACCAATTTTCACTTCTGTAGAAGAAACTAAAATTATAAATATTGGAACTACAGAATTGCCCAAACAAGTGCGAATTGGAACATTGATCAAAGAAGACATGGAGCAAAGTTTGATCAAGCTACTTCGTGATTTTGTAGATATATTTGCATGGAACATGGAAGACATGCCCAGGATAGATCCAAATATTGTACAACATGAATTACAAATACGTCCCGATGCTATACCATTTCGACAACGGATACGTAAGGTTGCACCGGAGTATCACGATCCAGTAGAAAAAAAGTTAGCAAAGCTTTTAAATGCAGGATTCATTCGTGAAGTACGATATCCAACGTGGATTTCTAATATGGTGATCGTTCCAAAAAAGAACGGTGGTGTAAGAATCTGTATAGACTTCACCAATTTAAATAAGGCATGTCTGAAAGATAGTTATCCACTTCCCAACATTGATCAGTTGGTAGATGATGTAGAAGGCCATGAGGCCTTATCTTTTATGGATGGTCAGTCGGGATATAACCAGATTGCACTTGCAGAAGCTGATCAAGAACATACGGCATACTTCACTCCATGGGGGTTGTATTGCTATACCAGGATGCCATTTGGATTACGAAACGCGGGAGCAACATATCAACGACTGGTTGATGCAATATTCAAACCTTGGATCGGGCAATTCTAGAAGTTTATGTGGATGATATGTTGGTAAAAAGTAAATTATCTATCAATCATCTACAAGACCTCATTGAAGTTTTTGGTGCTTTACGAAAATACAAGATGAAAGTTAATCCAGAGAAGTGTATTTTTGGTGTTACTTCGGGACGTTTTTTGGGTTATTTGGTTACAAAAAATAGAATCGAAATTGATCCAGCAAAGATTCAAGCAATAACAGATATGCCATCACCCAACAACATTAAAAGTGTACAGAAAGTAAATGGATGTTTGGCCGCTTTAAGCAGATTTATTGCTAGATCATCGAACGGTGCAAACCCTTTTTTGATATACTTAAGAAGAAAAATAAATTTGATTGGAACGATCGATGTGAACAAGCTTTCCAAAAAATAAAAATGCATCTGCCTACATTACCAGCATTACAGAAACCGGAACCTGAAGAAATATTAACTTTGTACACAGCGTCAACGGAAGATGCAATTAGCGCAGTGATGGTACGTACTAATGAGAAAATAGAAAAACCAATATATTACATCAGCAAAACCCTTAATTCAGCAGAAAGAAATTACACTAAAATTTAACAACTCATTTTATCATTGGTCTTTGCCACTCAGAAGTTACGTACCTATTTTCTCACACATTATGTTCGTGTCCCGAACAAGGCACCGTTACAATCAATATTAAAGAATACATGAAAAGTAGGAAGGATCGCAAAATGGAACGCCCAACTAGAACAATTCAACATCATTTATGAGTTGCAAACCGCACAAAAATCTCAAGTTTTAGCTGACTTCCTTGCGGATTTCCCGATTGAAGAAGAATATGAAATTCAAGGTCCGATAGGTGGAAAAAAAAGAAATTAACTTATTTAAAACTTTTTTCACTAAAAATTTTCATCACTTTAATAATTCATTTTTTATTTGTATATCTATATTAAAGGACTACCAGGATGCGAGGAAGAGGACCCACAAGATATTCTGAACTCAACAAATTCTTAAAGGTGGGAAGTCTTTGTTGATGGGTCCCGAAATAAGGAAGGAGCGGGAATTGGCATTGTGATTACTGCACCAATGGGAGGACGAATGACACATTCATTTCGTCTTGAGTTTGAAGAACATACAAATAACATAGTAAAATATGAAGCTGTGGTTCATGCTCTAAAACTCATCATCGAGCTAGGAATCAGCAATGTTCGACTCACAAGTCATTCACAATTGATAATTCGACAAGTCGAATTAAAATATCAAACACTTGATGAAGATTTAGCACAATATAAAAACCTTGTTCAAACCTTAGCAAATCAAATCCCAAACATTATTTTTCGGTATCTGTCCCGAGACAAAAATCGACATGCTGATGCACTGGCATTCATTTCCTCCATGGTAAACGATCCTAATATCACAGCTATAAAAGTCGGAAGAATATATGAACCATCTATACAGATAAAAGCACTTAATAACATAGAAGAAGATGTGATATAAGAAATTAATGATCCCGCAATACAAAATGCCGCACTTATGCCTCAACAAGTAGATGATCAACCAAATGAACCAGATTGGAGGATTCCGATTCATCAATATCTACAAGATAAAATATTGCCTTCAGATTCTAAAGAAGCGAGAAAAATTCAACTCAAATCGGATAATTACCAGCTTCGGGATGGTATTTTGTATCGCAAATCATTCCTCGGGCCATTATTCCGATGCTTATCACAAAAGGAAGGATTACGGATACTCAAAGAAATACATTATGGAGATGCGGGAAACCACAGTGGAAGACGTTCACTCGCATTAAAAGCTAAAATCCAAGGTTATTATTGGATATCCATGCTTAAGGACTCAGAAAACATGGTACGAAGGTGTGAAGAATGTCAACGATTCGTAAAGAAAATCAAAGCACCTGCCATAGAGCTTAATTCTATACTCAATCCATGGCCATTTGCGAAATGGGGGGTAGATATTGTTGGTCCGTTAGTTGAAGGGACCAAAAAGAGAAAATAGTTAATTGTGGTCACCGATTATTTTCCCAAGTGGGTAGAAGCTAAAGCATTAGCTCGAATCAGAGACATCGATGTGCTCACATTTTTATTTGAAAATATCATCTGCAGATTTGGGATTCCAGCAGCCATAGTTTCTGATAATGGAAAGCAATTTCAAGGAAAGAACATTGATATGTTATTTGAAGCATTTAACGTTCAGAAACACAAATCCACACCATTCTATCCCCAGAGTAATGGAAAAGCTGAATCCACAAATAAAACAATCGCAACAAATTTGAAGAAAACATTGGATGGACATTACAAACAATGGTGTGAACAATTGCATAACACATTATGGGCGTATCGTACCACAAGAAAAGAATCCACTAGAGAGTCACCATTCCTTCTTACCTACGGGACAGAAGCAGTTATACCAACAGAAGTCATTCTACCTACAACTAGAACAGAAGCATGGGAGAAAAATCTAAATTCAGATTTAATGTTACAAAAGTTAGATGATTTAGAAGAAAAAAGAGAGGTGGTACTCCAGAAAATGGGAAATTATCAAAGAAAGTTGGCACGGAATTACCACAAAAAGGTCAAGTCACGAAACTTTGTCCAAGGACAATATGTTTTACGACAAATCACGGAATACCATTGGGAAAAAAGTGCAGGGAAGCTCGCACCAACCTGGGATGGTCCGTACATAATACAAGCATCAGCAGGACAAGGATCTACTATCTTCGGAATATGCAAGGAGAAATCTTACAACATCCATGGATTGCACAATACTTAAAACTTTATTATCCATGATTAACAGTACAGCTATGGTGACCAATACAGGAACACCTCATTCTGGAAAATGCTATGATTGGCGACATAATCAAAATTCAATTCCATGAACACCTTATTCTGGAAAATGCTACGATTGGCGACATAATCAAAATTCAATTATTCCAGGAACACCTTATTCTGGAAAATGTTACGATTGGCGACATAATCAAAATTCAATTCCAGGAACACCTTATTCTGGAAAACGCTTCGATTGGCAACACAATTATGATTCAATTACTCCAGGAACATCATATTCTGGAAAGCGCTTACGATTAGCGATACAATCGTATTATAAACAAAAAGGTAAATGTCCTTATATAATTTTAATAATTATGAGATTCTAATAAAGAAGGAATACCTAATTTATGGTTATCATTTTCAGAGTACGTTCGGGACCAACCCTGTATCTTACCCCTGGCTCGGGTTTGTTTCGTATGTGTGGGATCTCGAATTACATGTTTTGAGGTATGTATACTTCGATCCATTGTACTCATCAAACAATATGATTAACCTAAAGATTTCGTAAATGTCATCTCTTATGCAGGAACAATATTAAAAGCATATCCAAGCACAATAGAAGAAAGTCACAAAATGAAGTTTCCAACTAAAGTATGTCAAAAATCAAGATACAAAAGCATCGGGACATAAGAAAAGAATATCAAAAGATGAAGCTATGAGCATTAGAACAAAGAACAAGTACAACTAGGCTTCGGAATTGGTGCGTCGGGATGGTTGAGAAGGAACCTTCGGGACAGTAGCGCGACCATTCAATACAGAAGGATCGGCTTGACCACGATCCAAGGCAGCATTAAATGACATTGCAATTTTTTCCTTGGCATCTTGTCTCACCCAACTTGTATAAGCACGCCCGTAATCAATTTCTGATTGAAGATCTTTAATTTTTTTGTGATATTTTTCTACTTGTTTACCCAAGCAGGATCTTTGATCTTTTTCAGCGTTTAATTCCTTTAATAGCTCCTCAGATTTTGATTGCTCTTTCATAATTTCCTGTTCACGAGCTTCGAGCTTAAAAGTCTCAACATTCAAACGAGATTGCAAATCCCGAAGCTTTACTACACTAAGAGATACGTTCTTTTCCGAAGTCTTCAACTCTTCAGTAATATTTGTTATTGTGCTATTCGCAACATTGAGTTCAGCATCTGCTATTGTTACTCGTGCATTAGCTTCATTGACCTTCTTTTCTAGCCCTGAAAACCAGAATAAGTATCAGATAAACCATATAATACCCTAAACAAAACCAGCATATAACTCAAGCATATACCTCTAGCTATAGACTTAAACTCTGTTTCTTTAAGAGTTAAAGTTTTCAGAGCTTCCTGATATTTCGATTCAGCTCTATTGCGTCTCCAAGTATTCAACTCAATACTATCGGACAACTATGCTAATTTCCCTTTAACCAATTCCATTTCCATATTTACTTCTTTTGCATGATTGTTCAACTGAATCATCCTACGGTCGAACCTAAATAGGGATTCCAAGTCTCCCACTGATCCCATAAATGAAATTCAAATCTTAAAAAAAAAAAATAATAATAATAATAATAAAATGGTACGAACCTATAGAGGTAAGAACCCAAAATAGGTACGAACTAAGGGGAAAGGCACGAACCTTGATTCTGACTTTGAAGCCCTTGATTTTGATCCTAAAAATTTTAAAGTTGTTGTTGTTGTTATTGTTGTTGTTGTTCTTGTTGTTGCTGTTGTTGTTGTTGAAGTTGTTGTTGAAGATAGTTGTTTTGCTGCTTGAGATTTTTATTTTCTTGCTGCAAATCATCATTTCCGCGCTTCACCATCTCTGCTTCGTTCTTGAACAATAGCTCCATCATTGTGGTCCGAGCTTTATAAAACTTATAAGAAGCGAATAGGCAATCGGTGCCATATTTAAACTGAGCAAGAGCTTGCTGCGGGAAAGAATATGATGGACCCTCTGCAATAGCCAGAGCTTCATTTAAAGAAGAATGATGATTTAGCGGGAACGATTGATCGTAGCATTCGCTATCAAACCAGGCGTCCCGAGCATCCTCCAGTGGAACAACACCAAGTGAACTCCACAGCCTAGACATCGAAGAACTATCAGATTTCAATGAATCGGGACATGCAGAAGTATTCAGAAGTCCTTTAGAAAGAAACCACTTGAAAGCTTCGTCGTCATCACCAACAAGGTTGATTCCTTCATTCATTCTCATATTTAGATCCACTTCAGAGAAGGACCTTTGAGCAGAAGGTTCAGCATCAGGCATGTCAACATCGGCCCTATCAGCATTAGTGGAAGAACGAACCAATGTCCCGATGGGTGCATTTGATTCATGAATGACTCCAGAAGCATTTTTATCTACAAGGAGGTTCGGGACATTAGGGACATCTGTAACTGAAGTACTAGGAGCTATGTTTTCAACATATGCTTCTTCAGTAACTTCATTTGTCTTTTCTTCTACAATATCATCTTTAACATCAACAACAACATTTTCTTCTTCAATATTTTCTTCAACAATAACAGCATCATTCACTTCTTCAATATTTTCCTCTTCAACAACAATATCATCTGCTTCTTCTTGAGGTAATCCAGTAAAAACTATCATTGTACCACTATTTGAAGCGATTGGCTCTATGTCGAAGTTAAAAGGAAGGGGAGAAAAGAAATCATAGAATCCGGTAGGAGCAGCAGTAGTAGGAACAACTTCATAAATAGATTGAGCTATTGGAGGCTGGTCCGAAGAAATAATTGGCTCCCCCACGCAACAGGAACAACATAATGATGACGGGTTGTCCCGAAACTTCTGCTTGGACCGAACCTTCAACGTTCTGTCCCGCAGCTAAGATAAGAGCGGAACTGTTATTCCCTTCAACGAAGCAATCTCTAATCTCCCCTTCTTCTACTTCAGAAGGGTACAACGGTCTTTTTGGTTTCTTTTTCTTCTTCTCAGGGAGAACCAATTTTCGTTTCCCCTACATTCAATAACTTCTTCCTCAACTCTCTGCCTACCTTCAACGATCTGAATACCGAGGCTTGGGCGAAGAAGAGGAACTTCAGTTTGAAGTTCGGAATCGGGGTCAACCTGAAGCACAAAAATTTATCCCGTAAGAAAAAATTCAATGGTAGTTTGGGACAGTACTAAAAGAAAGAAGAGTACGAACCTTAAATTCAAACTTGTAGTCATAAAAATTTAACCGCCAAGGACAATAGCTTGGGAAACGTTTACGAACCCTTTGAATTTCATCTTTGGAGATGTTACCAAAAACCCAAGGACCTTCAATTATAATTGGAGTGCGATACCACTTATAGTCATGACCTTGACGAATTCTTTCTTTTGTGGGAAAATCAATTTTGGTAAATGGAATAAACTTGATTTTTGAATCGTCAACCTCATATAATAAGGGAAATCCCGTAAGATACTTACGAACAGGGATAACGCTCCACTTCACAAAATTGCTGATACTGACACCATCTCCGTATGTAGAATGAAAATTTTCAACTGTATAATTTTCATGTTCTACAAAATTTGGAACATAACAAGTAAGATTAGTTCGCCCTTCACTTCGGAGGCTACACTCATCAAGGATACGCCACCAATTTCCATTATATTGTGTAATGGATCGAGCTTGACCATGAGGAGAATCACCGCGAGATGCAAGAACTTCGAATTGGAAAGGATTTTCTTCTTCATATAGTGGGAGACGAAGTCCGGCCTCTAAAGCACCAGCTGAAAGTAATAAACTATGGAAAGAATAGTTAAAGCTCTGAATTGCTCCTAAAGTCAGTACATCATTATTTTTGTCATAGAATGAGACTTTAAATCCCTCAAGAGCATGTCTTCTCTTAAAATCCTCAATATTCATCAACCGATAACTATAAGTGGCATGAGCCCGCTTATTTCTGGGGGCAGGATTAGCAGTTATAGAAGCATCAAGAGCTGGGTTACGAACAAACCGAGACACAGCATATCTAGAAGAAGGAATTCTTGAAGGTCTTCCGGTTTCTTGGTGATCACCAGCAGCATTGGGATTTCTGGAAGACATAATGTTTTTATCTAAAAAGAAAATTTCAAAGGATCAATGTATGAAGGAATCATCTAGATCATAAAGAAACAATAATAAAAATCAAAAAAAAAACAATTATCAGTTCAATCATATCTTTTAAAAACTAATCATGGTTAAATATCAAAATAAGATACTGGAGGTTAAAATCCTCAATATACATGGAGAAAGAAGATAAACAATTACTTGATCAAAAGTAGAATAAATGTGGTTGATGCTAAAAGCTCCTGAACAGTTGGGAGAACGAAAGTATTTGAAAGTTCAAGGAAGATAAAGAGCAGCAACTTTAATAGGTAAAGAAGGAAGTGGAAAGGACTGCATAGTATTTAAAGAAAAGAATAGAAACCGTCACAATTTGAAAATGTTTTAATCCAGCCAAAGATTTGATTTCCTCGAAAAAAGGTAACTGACACAAACGTGATAATAGAAGTTACTGCCTGCGAAAAACTCGCATAACGTGCGAAAAAAAATAATGGTAAAACGAAAGGTAATAATTATTCTTCTACTTTTTCCAAAACCTTGGATCGACCATTGAAAGTTTTTGAAAAAAGAAGAAGAAGGGGGCAAGTTGTTAGGAAATAAAAGGAGGACGACACGTGTAAGATGATTAAGGAAAGAAGCAGTGGTTCTAAGAAGAACGAGAAGCACACAATCAAAACCGTATGAAAAGATCGAGTAAATGACAGATATGAAAGACTGAATAAATCCCTGCATGATTGACACATAAGATCGGGAAAGTAGTATCACACTGATCGAAACAGATAGCATTAAATGTTTATTGAACGTGAAAGTAAGAGTAATAAATGAACATGGAACGGGAAAGTAAAGGCAATAATTACTTTTATTACTTTAACCACATGATTGACACCTATGATCGGGACAAAAATGATTCTCAAAGAACGAAGAGTACGTGTTAATCATAAAAGGTAACGGACCAAAAAAGTGAAGAGCATGACCTGTCAACCATACAATCATCCCGATCTAAAGATAATAAGAAGAACGAAAGAAGGTATCGGGACAAGAGGGACCCGTTAGATAATCTATAAATAGAAGAAATCATTCAACAGAGAGGGAGTCGGTCAATTGAAAGAAGAATAGGCTAAGGAAGAGTAATCAGAGAAGAAAGAAAAGATCATTAGGCATGTATTTATTGAGTAAGATACTATTTAAAAGTTTCACTATCATTATGAATTAGATATTGAATTAGAGACTGTAATTTGATCAAATGTTTGATAAGTAAATAAATAGTTAATTGAAACCTTTCTAATTAATTGATTTTAAAGATTTTAAAAAGGATTCTGTGTATCAAAATGTTAGTTAAAATCTTTCTATTTACTATATTTTATTAAATTATTGGTTGTTCATGTCAATGGGAATTTTGACATAAACAGTCAACACTCAGCACGTACGACATAATTGTCCTATTTTTGGAAAATGTTTCTTGTACTAGCATATTAGACGAACTCATACCAAACTATCGCTTCAAAGTTAAAACCATCATTGCATACATTACAAATATTAAACCCATTGTTTGTATATCATTGTCCTACTCTTCTCTTCTTGTACTTCTAAAACTCTTCTATCTTTAGGCTTCTGACCAACTCAATCTCGTCATCGTTATTATTTTCCTTATATCATGCATGAAAATAAGGGACTCAATCAGGCACGTGTGACAAATCACTCCAGTGGAAAATGAATATCTAACATCTCCACAAATTGAAACGTGGTAATCATGACGTATGTGGAGTGCCAATCGAAATTTTCCGCATCGCTGCACAGCCGCAGCAGTGTTATATAATAAATAGTACACCACTCTTACCTTATAACGCAATTTCTTTTCTACGACGCCACTAGAACCAGTACAAGTGAACGTAATCTGTAATCTAGGATGACTGAATATATATTTATTTAATATAATAATAAAAAAATTCCCACGTGGTTTATCTGACGGGTTTGCTGATCAAGATTTACCAACTCAGCATCTCCTGAACAGATAGTGGTCCCCACACGGAGCACTTTGTTTTCACTTCTCTGTAGAGCTTATGATTGCATCAGATTGACGTCAATCTGACACGTCATACCAGCAGGTCCAGCACATTCTCGTGGAAGATAATGGTGGGTCCCGTTACCGTTGCAAAAGTTCTCGTAGCCGTCCTTATTATATTTCGTCTTTACTTCAAGTTGCAAGTGACAAAGAAAAAGCGAAATAGTTCTCGGGCGAGGGAAAAAGCCATCCAAGTAAATTTGATTAAAAATATTCACTGATGGGGTTATACGTGTCATATAACCTCTGGATGGCTATTTTTCTTCGTAATTTATTTGGCAGCTTCTTATTTATTTTTTAATCTGTTGGAAATATTGTAAAATAAAACAAAATACAGAAGAAATATGTACATATATGATGTAAGCAAAATCCGGGACGGCTGGCATGAATATCTTTAGGGAGCTTGATTTGCGGTATAGGCTGACTCAACCGTGTGTCAATTACATTTTATGTATTTTTTATTCTAAAAGGAATGCTAAATAAAATATTTTGATAAAATATCTTAACCTTCCATTTGTGTCTATCTGACAATTTTAAACATCTTTTTCTTATTAGTCATTGTAACCTTCTTAATATAGTATCAGACTTGATCTATTTCTAGGGCTTTTTTTCCTCTCTATAAATTGAAGTTTCCTTCTCTGTTAACAATGTGCATTCTAATTCTACTTCCACTATTTCACCTGTTGTTCAAATTTCAAACTTCCCTCTAAACTCATATAGAAAAATAAATTCTCTCAAAATCACAGATAGCTCATTTTTTAAGAAGTTATGATTTGTTTCGATTTGTTGATGAATCTTTTGTGTGTCCTGTAAAATACTTGAAATCTACTATGAAAGTTCCTTCACCATGATCAAGATTCATCTGCTTCTTTATCTGAGTTCACTCTGAATCCGACGTTTGTTTCTTGGACAAATCAAGATCAGGCAATCTTGTGTTGGATTCTTTATGCTTTAACTGATGATTGTCATGTTCAAGTTCTTGGTTGCAAAACGTCCAATGATGTTTGGAATACACTGGAAAGTGACTATAATGTTACTATTCATTCTCGATTGATTCAATTGAAGTCAGAACTTCACAATCTCAGGAAAAGGTACAGGTTCGATGATTATTTTCTTCAATAAGGCTCGTTCTACTACTCATCAACTTGCACAAATTGACAGAAAAGTTCCAAATGAAGATCTTGTTTATCATATTCTATATGGCTTACTATCTGAGTATAATCCATTCACTACTTCTGTCAAGGATATTCTCATTAAGGTTTTGCTCCTCATGGTTATTCTTCGCAATTTGATTGGAATCCTGGTTTTAGAGGTAGTACTTTTCGTTATCATTCCCGTGGAAACTTTCATGGTGGCATATTTTGTAATGACCCGAACCTCCATCGATATTGTCCCCACTTATCCACTGCGGTCATCCGGCAGTGTGAGGTTTTTAACGGACATCGTTGCGGCCATCCAGCAGGAACTTCCTAGGAGGTCACCCATCCCTGGATTGCTCTCATCCCAAGCACGCTTAACTGTGGAGTTTTTTTGCCAACTCTGGAGCCAATTGTGTTGAAAAGACATCGATGTTATGAAAGGAAAAACCATTACTTATATTTCATTCGGCGAATCCTACCTTTCGAATCGGGGTATGACAATACCACCACCTTAAATTGGAGTCGTCCTCGGCTCTGGAATATACAAGTCCAAATCTCCAACGTTCCCTGCCACTCATGAGACCAGTACCTGACACACCTCATCCAGTGCAATCTCTCACCTTCAGCAGGTGACCCGTCGTCGGCTTTAACTCCATTTTTAATGATCCGACCCTCCACCGATATTGTCCTCACTTAGCCACTGTGATCATTCGGCAATGTGAGGTTTTTTAACGGGTACCGCTGCGGTCATCCAACAACATCTTTCCGGAGGCCACCCATCCATGGATTTCTCCCAGCCCGGACATACTTAAATGCAGAGCTTTTTGCCAATTCTGGAACCATTTTTGCCGAAAAGGCCTCAATGTTATGAAAGGACAAACCATTACTTATATTCCATTCGGCAAAACCTGCCTATCGAATCGGGTATTACAGATCTTCTTTTCGAGGTAGTTTTCGTGGTGGAAGATCTGATAGAGGTGGATGAGAGTTTTATTCTAATTTATATCCTCTTAATCCAATATATGATTACTACATTTGTTGTCAAAATTTTTGTAAACCAGAACACTCAGCATTTGAATGTCGATTTCGATTTAACAAGTCTTCTATTGACTCCCCAATTCAAGCTCATAATACTTTCATTAAAGACTACTATGCAGAATATGATGATTCTTGGTTTCCGAAACCACTTATGTTATCTATCAAGATGATTGGCACCTGACTTTGGAGCAACACATCACATAACCTCATATTTTGCAAATTTCAATCTACATTTCCCTATAAAGGCTCTGATCGTGTCAAAATTGTAAATGGCACAGGTTTGTCTATTGAAAACATTGGTTAGGTTTCTTTTTTTCTCCTAACACTACATTAACTTTATCTAATGTTCTACATGTGCCATCTATCACTAAAAACCTATTGTCTGTTCATCAGTTTCTCAAAGACAACAACTGTTTCTTTGAATTTCATATATATTAGTTTTATGTTAAAGATAATAGATAGGAAGAAAGAACTTATTAAAGGTGGTATCAAGAATGGTATATATGACTTGCAGATTGACTCCTCCATGCTTAAAGAAGTGTTAAATACTGAACTTAGAGTCACTAGGGATTGGAATAACATATTAGGCCATCCAGCTTATAGGACATTTAAGCATGATCTTTCCACAATCAACAGTTTTATTTCCTCTTACTTAGACAACTCTGTATGTACTGATTGTCAGATTGTTAAGTCTCATGCTCTTCCATTTCCTAACTTTTCTAGTAATGTGCATGGTCCTTTAGATCTTATTCACTCATATGCTACTTATGATCGATGCCAAAATACAGGCAATCTAGGTGCTCGAAATCAAATGCCACAAGCATCTATCTACTTTGTTGAAGTGTTCGACGTTTGAGGTATATATTTTATGGGGCCTTTTATTAATTCATTTGGTAAATTTTATATCCTACTTGTTTTTATTATGTCCGGAAATAGGTGGAAGCTAAAGCCACCCCTGCTTATGATTCTAAAGTGGTTACATATTTTGTTAAATAATATATTTTTGCAAAGTTTGGAACTCCAAGAGCCATAAATAGTAATAGAGGATCACACTTTCGAAACAATTTTTTTCAAGGTTTGTTGAATAAGTACAATATCACACAAGATAGCAGCACCATACCATCTATAAACTAACGGACAAGCAAAAGTATAAAATCGGGAAGTAAAATCCATCCTAGAGAAAATAGTGAATCCTACAAGGAAGGATTGGATTTTGCGACTTGATGATGCATTGTGAGCATATTGTACCGCAAATAAGACATTTATAGGGATGTCTACTTTTAGGATTGTGTACGGTAAACTATGTCATCTCGCGGTTGAAAGTGAACATAAAGCTTTTGAGGCTATTCAACAGTGTAATATGGAGATAGATGGTGCGGGAAAGAAAAAGAAACTCCAAATCAATGAACTAAAAGAGATTCATAAAGATGCATATGAAGTTTACGTATTTACAAGAAGAAGAAAAAGACCTTGTATGATAAGATGATTTATAGAAAAAACTTTCGTGTTGGAAAACATAAAGTTCTTTTGTTTAATTCATGTCTTACCTTATTTCTTGGTAAATTACGTGCTCGTTGGATAGGTCATTTTATATTGTGCTTCACATTTTCCCTATGGTGCAGTTGAAATTCGGATTTTGGCCACAAGAAAGGAGTTAAAGGTGAATGGACATCGACTAAAGGAATATTATGAGTCATTCACGTCTGAAATTATGGAAGAAACCAATTTTGTTGACGATATCCCTCTAGAGGAGTCGTAGTGATTATGCAGTCAGGATGACGATATTAAACCAGGTGTTGTACGGGAGGCTACCCATCGATTTTGTATTTATACCTTTATCATTTCAATTTTTAGTCATATTAGGAATTTTTTCTCTTGAGTTTTACATTGAGAATATTGTAAAATTTAAGTGTGGGGGAGCATTTGCATTTGCATAAAGATTTTTTAGTCTTTGGTTTAGTATTCACTTTTGTAAAGTAAAATTTTTTAATTTTTTATAAATATTTGCATGAAAACCTCCAAATTTGGAGATTTTGGAGTCACATAGTATAATTTCAGCTAAGTTTACATACGAAGTTCTTACCAAATAAATGAACTTAGAAATCCTAGAAACTTACATTCAAAATTCTTAGTTGTTGAGAGAGTAACTGTGATGAACATAACCATGCCGGTGGCAAACTAGGTGCAGAAGGAATGCAGTATTAGAGAGTTAATCAATCATTATTGGAGACTACCCTTTGAGTGAGGCACCAAAACTTTAACATCCATTTAAAGTGTTCCATCTGCGCTAACTCCGAGTAGAATGATGAGCTACTCAGCCTCGTACCCCTTCAACACTTTGTGATATCTTGAGTGCTAATTTTGTCAATCATGATGGTGACATTAGAATTGCGAATAAACCTCATTCTTGTAGTCTGAATTGCAGTTAGTACCACTCTCTCGAAGAAACAACAATAGAAACATACCATAATCATCAATAATTACAGCAACATCAATTTTATGAAGAAGTTGAAGACGTTTAAGGTTTACAAGCAACAAAGGAAGATCGAAATTGTATATTAAAGTGAAGACAAAGTGAAAAAGAAAGAAAAGCAAAAAGATGTGAATTTTTGAAGTTTAGGTAACAAGACAATACCAAAGTTGTGAATAATCAAGTGTTAAAGTCCTTTTCCAACGACCTATTCATTGTCTAAAAAAAAATAATGATAAAAAAAAAACCATCAATCAAGGCCGCGGAGAAGAAGAAATTTTTAATAAGTTTCAAAACAACAAGTAATTGAAGAAGAAAAGAGTACAAGTTGTCAAAGTTCTACGAAGTTCGAAAGTTTGTCATCAAAAGTTGAAGCCGAAGACGAATATGTTTCTATTCGATGTGAGAGTGGTGTTGAGAAGGTGGGTGAGCATTCCCATCCTCACATATGAATGATTTCGTTTCTTAGAGATCATCAGAAATTGAAAATAAGCGTCACCTTTCCGTGTGTAAGCGACCCATTTATATCCTTTGATTAGTGACCAATTAGTGAAGCGAAAGTCGAAGAGAAATGCTTATTGGTTGCTCTCGAGGCTATGTTCCATCGTATGATATTGGTTTAACACATTACACTCTCTTTATCGATAATTAAGCATATTTATTATTTAAGAATAATATTCTCTTGTAATTCTAACGTTTTATTATTAGATGCGAAAACTTCATGTCCTCATAGCTCTTTGGATGCTTACAACTTTGAAGTATCAGAGTTGGAGTAGGTTTAGTGGGTATATATCTTGTAAACCCACACGAGACTATAATTCGTCCCTAGGGAAACCTAGAGGTTTATAGGCTTGTTGCACATGCTAAGTGCAACCGTGATTCCTCCGAAAGTGATTTAGGTTAGTTTAGGATATGTAGTTTGCTCGAGGACTAGTGATAAACACAGTTTTGTGTCCTATTTGTCTCAATTTTTATATTGATAATGCTCGATTATGTACTAATTTTAGCATTTTATTATGTTTGTAGGAATTTTTTAAGAATAAACATTTGTGGAAAATTGGGTTTAAAAAGTTATAAAGGCACCCGAGCAGTTTGATAAATGCACCCACCTCCAAATTCAAACTCAAAAGTGGGCGAGAAGCTTTATCTTCTTTAGTTGCGTGAATAAAAATCATTTGGAGAATATTTTGGTTAGTAACGACAAAGATATCTTCCATCCGTGTAAAAAGGAAGTTTGTCCGAGTAAAAGAGAAGTTTATCCATGTAAAAGGGAAGTTGCGATTAAAAACAGGGAAGAATAACTATTTTTCGAAACTCAACATCTGCTTTCCATATTTCTCACGATTCTATCCATATAAGCAAGGTAACAACATTTTATTCTCAAGTTAGACAAGGAAACAAAATCAAGTGGTTTAAAGGAAAATCAGACCGAAAGGCCAAGAAGGAAAGAAAAAGATTTTTCCATTCAAGAGAGGATCTGTGAGGGTTATTTTGAGATATTTGGAGGATTTGTTGTGTATATATGTGTTGTTGAGGAGTCTGAGAAGGGGTATCGAGTAATTAGGGAGGTAACAGAGAGTTTGGGGGAGAACAGAGAAATTGTATCAAGTTGCAGAGAAGTTTCCATCACGAGTAGAAGAAGAAGAAGAACTTTTTCGTAAAACGAAGAACTTCGTCGTAGGAACTAATAATGAAGTTGTAAAAGAAACCGTGACCTTTTCTGTTCCATTCAGCGATAGAGGAAGCTATTTTTTGAGGCGACAGAGGAAGCTATTTGTCCAATAAAAAAGTGGTATATTCTTATTTATTTAATATTTGTAATTCTTTAATGATTAATTGTCTTGGTTAAAAATTGATTTAGTGATTTTATTTTAAGCAATTGTGATTTCTTTTGATGGTACATGCTTATCCTAGGGTTTTGATGTTCCATGCTTTCGGTTACAATTGTTATTATGAAAAACTACTTGTTGCAATATTTTAGAATCAAAGTGAATGTAATTAAATCACCTGGAAATTGGAAAATAATGGAATCTTAGCCTCGGTATTCTCTTAATCTTGATATCCACTTTGTTTGAGTTTTTGCTATTTTAGTGTTAGAATTTAAATTTAAAACCAAATCTTTACAAGTCTTAAATGAATCCTTTCTACCACTGTCTACAAAACACATCAATTTTTGGCGTCGTCGCCCCGAACTTGTATTTATATTTGTTTTTAGGTTTAGTTTTTAGTTTTTAGTAGTTTTATTTTATATTTTTATTCTTTTGTTCTATCTTACGTTTTTGGGTATTTCACTTTTGCTACAGGTTTTGGAACGAAACCGAAAAGGAATTGAGCCAAAAGACTTGGAGTTAAAGTTAAAATGAAAAGAACAGAGAAAAAAGCAAAGACTTTTTATATTTAGATTTTATTTATTTTTGTTAGTTTTTTTTTATTTTCCTTATTTTCTTTTTGGACATTTATTTCCATTGCTTGCCTGTTTATTTTTAGTATTTTAATTGTAAGAGAAAAAACAAGTGCACACACCAATTGCATCTTTCATCAGACATCGATTTTTAGGAAAACTTGTGGGAAAGTACGGTGAACCCTATGGGCGTCATCATCCGAAACAACACAAACCCCATCCTTGTACCTTTGACTAGTCTTTGACTGTAGGTATATTTTGCTGAGGTAACCCAAGCTTGCCTAAAATAGTGAACCCCAGTATTTGTATGTATACAGATTCTTGCTAAACACTAGTATCCTTGCTTGGGAATGCCTCGTTGGATTCGTGTAGGAGATATACTTGAAGAAAATGACCTTTTTTGTTTGAGTCTGACCCGTTGCACGGATTTAGGTGGTACATCGGTTTTTGCTGAAATGGGTGATAATAATGAGCATGAAGTCCAGGTAAACAAAATCCTTAGAGATCGTATGAACCCTTCTAGAGTAGTACGTGACCCAGGGGTAGTTTTACCAGCCACTACTGTCAAATTTGATATTAAACCTACGACAATTGGCATGTTTCGTATATTTAGGGGGTTAGAGAATGAGAGCCCGTATACCCACATAAGAGACTTCGAAATGATTTTTGAAACAATGAGTTATCCGAATGTCTCCAAAGATGTGCTTAGGTTGCGTATGTTCCCTTCTCTCTTGATGATAAAACCAAAGAGTAGTATCATTTTATTTCTTCTAAAACAATCACCACCTGGGATGGTATTATAGATGTTTTTGTTAAGAAATTCTACCCACACCATAAGACTCCTGATGTTCGTCAGTCTATTCGAATCTATAAGCAAAAATTAGGTGAAAACCTACATGATTATGTTGAAAGGTTTAATGAATTGTTATACCACTGTCCACATCTTGGATTTGAGAAAGCCCACATGGCCCAAATTTTGTATGAGGTCCTGGATAGTGAGACTTGTATGCAGGTAGAAACATTGAGTGGTGGAAAATTCACCCATCAGGACCCAGATACATGTTTTAACTCGTTCCTCGAGTTAGCTGAGAAAATTAGGCAATGGGCTTCAGTGAGAAAACCAGAAATATCTAGGAATCTTATCTATAGGGTCGATAGAGTTAATAATGGATCAGATATCCTTAGGCGTATAGAGGCACTAAAGATGAATTATGGGTCAAACCATGCTAGATACGAAGAGCAATCCCATGTTATTTATAATAACTCTAGGTTTGAAAGTCGTCAGAAATTTGACCAATATTCAAAAACCTATAACCCTGGTTGGAGAAATCATCCTAATTTTTTCTGTTCTAAAGGCCAAAATCAAAGCAAATCTAGTAATACTCAGACTCCCACAGGTTTTGGCGACACTAAGAATCCTTCAGGTCCAGCCCAATTTTAGAACCCTTCAGTTAAGAAGATCATGGGTTTAGAAGAGTCTCTCACCTTTTTATGTCATAAAACTGTACAATTTCAGCAATAGGTTGAACGAAAATTAGAAGACAATAATAAGATGGCTCAGGATAACTCTCGGGCTATTGCCGATTTACAAATCTACTTTAGTCATTTGAATGAGTCTTTGAGAGAAAAAGGTAAGTTTCCTAGTCAGACACAACCCAATCCTAGAGGACTTCATGAAGTATCTTCTGGAGAGAAACCGTTCAATCATGTGAACTCTGCTACAACCCTTAGGAGTGGTCGAGTGGTAGACAATCAGGTAACCATGCCCGATAGTGAACATATTGTAGTTCACCCTTCTGAGCCAGTAACTAAAGAGACTAATAAAGTCTCTAAAGAGTCCAATGCGGTTCCCGCTAAAACCGACTTTGTGCCTAGAGCCCCATTCCCACAACGAATAGTATCAACTAAGAAGGAATCCAACTTTAATGATATATTGGAGATTTTTAAGCAAGTCAACATCAATCTTCCTTTATTAGATGCAATTAGGAAGTTTCCTATTTATGTTAAGTTTCTTAAGGATCTTTGTACGCGAAGGCGAAAGCTTAGTGTACATAAGAAAGGACTTTTTAGTTAGTCATGTAAGTTCGATTATCTAGAATAACATAACTCATAAGTACAAAGACCCAGGTTCCCCTACCATTTCTTTCACAATAGGTAACTACCGTGTTGAGAAAGCGTTACTTGACTTAGGAGCAGTGTGAACTAATTTTCGTACCAAGTGTACCTCCAGCTAGGACTTGGTGACTTAAAACCTACCAAGATAACACTTCATTTAGCTGATAGGTCTGTGAAAATTCCTCGTGGTATTGTCGAGGATATTCTTATTGAGGTCGATAGGTTTATTTATCCTGTGGATTTTGTTATTCTAGATACCCAACCTGTCCCTGACCTATAAAACCAAATACCTGTGATATCAGGAGTCATTACCAAACATATTATCCGAAGATCCACTAGAGAGTTGTATATCCCATTTTGGATTAAATTTTGACGGTGATAACACCATTGATCAAGTGAATGCTCTGTTAGACTCTACCCCCGTGTTAGATACTAATAGATGGAAAGCTAAGTTCGAACCACTACCAATTTATAATTCTACCTTAATTCCTTCTTTAGAAGAGCCTCCTAAGTTGGACCTCAAACCATTGCCAAATACTTTGAAATATGTGTTTTTAGGCCCTTCTGAGACTTTGCCTATAATTGTCGCATCCGACTTGGATAGTGATCAGGAAAGTAGGCTAGTGACCGTACTTCAAGACAATAAGGAAGCTTTAGGGTGGACCTTTGTAGACATTAAGGATATAAGTCCTACTATTTGTATGCATCAGATTCATTTAGAGGACGACACCAAACATTCTAGGGAGATGCAACGTCGACTGAACCCTAACATGAAAGAAGTAAATAGGTCATCCTCGTTCAGGTTGTTCCCAAGAAATCAGGTATCACTGTAGTCCAGAATGATAACAATGAGTTAATCCCAACCCGAGTGACCACGGGTTGGCGTGTTTGTATTGACTATAGAAAATTGAACAAGGTCATAAGGAAGGATCACTTTCCCCTTCCTTTCATCGACCAAATGCTAGAGCGATTATCCGGACATAGTCATTATTGATTGTTAGATGGCTACTTTGGTTATAATCAGATTTTTATTGCCTCATAAGACCAAGAGAAAACCACTTTTACCTTTCTCTTTGGTACCTTTGCATATATATGCATGCCTTCCGGGTTGTGTAATGTCCCTGCGACTTTTCAGTGTTGTATGATAAGCATATTTTCTGATACGGTAGAACGATTTTTAGAGGTCTTTATGGATAATTTTTCAGTATTTGGTTCATCTTTTGATGAGTGCTTGCATCATTTGACATTAGTGTTGACTAGGTGGGGAAAAGAATTTAGTGCTTAATTGGGAGAAATGTCATTTCATGGTTCGATCAGGAATTGTTTTAGGGCATATCGTATCTTCTAAGAGTATTGAGGTAGACAAAGCCAAAGTTTGACCTTATTAAGAATTTACAGGTCCCCAAAACCGTAAGAAATATTAGGTCATTCTTAGGGTATGCAGGTTTTTATCGTCGATTCATTAAGGATTTTAGCTTGATTTCTAGACCGCTTTGCAAATTGCTTGCAAAAGATATTAAGTTTGTATTTTATGATGCTTGTTTAGAGGCTTTTGATAACCTTAAAACTTTTCTCACTACTTCCCCCATTGTTCAGGCTCCTAACTGGAACCTACCCTCTGAGATCATGTGTGATGCTTCAGATTATGCCATTGATGTCTTGTTAGGTCAGCGAGAAACAAATTACTTCATGTGATTTATTATGCCAGAAAAACTCTAAATGATGCCCAACTGAACTACACCACTACTGAGAAGGAACGGTTAGCCATTGTTTTTTCCTTAGACAAGCTTAGATCCTATCTTTTAGGTTCTAAGGTTATAGTCTTTACTGATCATGCTGTTTTAAAGTACCTTCTGTCTAAGAAGGATAATAAACCTAGAATGATTAGATCAATCATTTTGTTACAAAAATTTTCTCTATAAATTAGAGAAAAAAAGGGTGTAGAGAATGTAGTAGCAGACCACTTGTCTAGGCTTGTTGTTGATTCCCCAGATGATTCCCCTCATGTGAGAGATAGTTATCTTGATGAACAACTTCTCTTTGTTTCCCAATTACCTTGGTTTGCGAATATAATGAACTATCTTGTTACTGGTCGAATGCCTCAATATTGGGGTAAAAAAGATCGTTCTAGGTTTTTCTTAATCATTTCTTTTGGGACGATCCTTATCTGTTTAATTATTGTCCAGATCAGATTATTATGAGATGTATACCTGAGAGTGACCAGACCAGTATTATTTCCTTTTGTCATGACCAGGCTTGTGGGTCACTTTATTGCTAAGAAGACTACTGCTAAGATATTGCAGTATAGATTCTACTGGCCTTCATTGTTTAAAGATACCCACAGTTATTCTGTTGCTTGTGAGCGCTGCCAGAAATTAGGAACCATTTCTCGTAGAAATATGATGCCTTTGAACCCTATTTTAGTGATTGAGGTCTTTGATGTGTGGGGAATTGATTTTATGGGTCTATTTCCTATTTTTTTTTTGGTAATCTTTACATACTTGTCACTATAGACTATGTGTCTAAATGGGTTGAGTGGTCCAGTTTTTGAATGATAACATCTTTTCACGTTTTAGTACATCGCGATCTATAATCAGTGATATAGGGTCACACTTTTGTAATCGACCGTTTAATCTTTTGCTTAAGAAATATGATATTACCCATAAAGTAGCTACCCCATATCACCCACAGACTAGTGTTCAAGTGAGGTTTCCAACAGGGAGATAAAACGTATTTTAGAGAAAACAATTAATTATAATAGGAAAGACTGGTCTTTGAGGCTTACTGATGCCTTATGGGCTTACCGTACTACGTTTAAGAAACTCCATCTTAATGAATTGGAAGAGATTCGTAGAGATGCATACGATAGGACTAAGGAATATAAGAACAAAACAAAACGTTTGCATCATAAGAGTATTTTAAGAAAGTCATTTTATCCAGGTCAAAAAGTTCTTCTGTATGATACTCGTTTGCATCTATTTTACGGGAACTTACCCTCTCGGTGGACCGGTCCTTTTGTTGTCCGCACTGTTTTTCCTCATTGTGCTATTGAAATTGAGACTCGAGATGGTAGAAGTCATTTCAAGGTTAACGGTCAGAGAGTGAAACCATTTTTAGAGCCTTTTCCTACAGGTAATGTTAAGGAGGTCCATTTGGAGGACCCTTCCTACCTTGATTGACCATCAAGGTTTTTGTTGTAAATTAATAAGTTTTTATTTTCTAGTTTTCTTGTTTTTATTTTTCGTCTTATTCTCCGGAGAAGGATTGTTACGCTTCAGTCAGGTACTATCTTTCTGACTTATCTCTTTATTCCTCTTGTTACCTATATTTTTGGTATTGTTCTTTATTTTGAAACATTGAGGATAATGTTAGATTTAAGTTTGGCGGTAAGGGAGAAAATTTTAGTGATTTAATAAAACTCCAAAATTTAGAAACTTGTGAAAAATTAAGGATGGCACTGACCATTCTAAGTAGATGGAAACAAACTTCTTGGATGTAGGAGTTGAGGGACCCAACAAAATGGTCTATTCATAAAAGGAAAAAGCTCAGGTGTTAGAGATAACATGATAGTTGTCACCATATCACGTTCAATTTTTCTTTTTACAACCTTTTGTGTTTCTCTAAGTGATTTGGTGGGGCACTAGTATCACCTTGTTGTCGCCAGGATGAAGTAGAATGATTCAGATCAAGCCTTAATATTTTAATTGAACTTGACTAAAAAAAGACACTTGGATAGCAAATATGTGTGTGTTCTCCCTGTCTTCGTCGCCTAAGCAAGCGTGGAACGCAGGATCCATGGGAACTATCATGTAATCTACTGACAAGGAGCATGCGCTTAGATTCAAAATATCTAATCATGTTGTCGGAAAATAATAATAATAATAATAATAATAATAATAATAATAATAAAATGTATATATTCAATAAACCGACCGATGGGACCCTTGTATATACCAGCTAAGTTAATACTAGAATTAGGGTTCAGACCAGTGGGTGTGTATCTCAATCCATTAGAGTTCATCTGGGCATGATGTTCATACAAATATTCTGGGAAACACCATTCACCTTAGTCAACATGTGCACACTTCTATCTCCATATCCATCTTCTTAATCTATTCATATGATTGTGGTTTGTTAGATTCCGAGTATCGTGGTCCATTGTACGACTTTCTGAGTAGTGCTTTGTTTTCTTACATAAGAATTTTAGTATGCTTGAGTGAAAACTCGTGTACAACAATTGGATTTAAAACCGGGTAATTCCTCCCATAGCCAAAGAATTTTGTAGCTAACTAAATAGCATGTTTAGTCTCTATCCTCAATCGTTCACAAGTAGCTAGAGTTTGGAGTAAAAGTTTTATGGGTATATCTCTTGTAAACCCTCACGAAACAAAACTCGTCCACTAGGGGAACTAGGGGTTTAAAGGCTTGTTGCACAAGCTAAGTGCGATGCCTGTGATAGTGAGTTAGGTTTTCTCTAGATTAGATTTGCTCGAGGACTAGCAAATAATAAGTTTGGAGGTATTTGATAGACACAGTTTTTTATCTTATTTGTCTTAATTCTTTATATTGATAGAGCTCGATTATGTACTAATATTGGCATTTCATTATGTTTGTAGGGATTTTTTAAGAATAAACATTTGTGGAAAATTGGGCTTAAAAAGTTATAAAGGCACCCAAGAAATTGATAAAGGCACTCGAGCATTTTGATAAAGGCACCCACCTCCAAATTCAAACTCAAAAGTGGGTGGGAAACTTTCTCTTCTTTAACTGCGTGAGTAAAGATCAAGATTTTGGAGAATACTTTGGTTACTTACGGCAAAGATATCTTCCAGCTGTGTAAAAAGGAAGTTTGTCCGAGTAAAAGAGAAGTTTATCCGTGTAAAAGGGAAGTTGCGATTAAAAACATGGAAGAAGAAATATTTTTCGAAACTCAACATTTGCTTTCCAGATTTCTCAAGAGTCTATCCATATAAGCAAGGTAAAAACATCTTGTCCTCAAGTTAAACAAGGAAACAAAATCAAGTGGTTTAAAGTAAAATCACACCGAGAGGCCGAGAAGGAAAGAAAAAGATTTTTCCATTCAAGAGATGATCTGTGAGGGTTATTTTGAGAGATTTGGAGGATCTGTAGTGTATATATATGTTGTTGAGGAGTCTGGGAAGGGTATTGAGTAATTAGGAGGTAACAAAGAGTTTGGGGTGAAAAAAGAGAGATTGTATCAAGTTGCAGAGAAGTTTCCATCACGAGCAGCAGAAGAAGAAGAATTTCGTCGTAAAAACAAAGAATTTCGTCGTAGGAACTAATAATAAAGTTGTGAAAGAAACCGTGACCTTTTCTGTTCCATTCAGCGACAGAGAAAGCACCATCCGTAACGTTTATAAACATCTCAATTGTCTATGTCAATTATTTTTCTTCTTGTAAACACCTTTTTGAGCCGTGAATACATATTTGAGTGTGTTTCCATCATGAAGAGCTAAACCCCATTGCTGAGGCGACAAAGGAAGTTATTTATCCAACAAAAAAGTGGTATATTCTTATTTATTTAATTTTTACAATTCTTTAATGATTAATTGCCTTGGTTAAAAATTGACTTAGTGATTTTCGTTAAGATTTTTGTGATTTCTTTTGATGGTACATGCTTATCCTAGGGTTTTGATGTTCCATGATTTCGATTTAAAATTGCTATTCTGAAAATCTACTTGTTGCAATATTTTAAAATCAAATTGAATGTATGAATTGCATAGTTATAATTATTGAGTTATATCACCTGGAAATTAGAAACAATGGAATCTTAACCTCGGTATTCTCTTAATCTTTATATCAACTTTGTTTGAGTTTTTGCTATTTTAGTGTTAGAATTTAAATTTAAAACCAAATCTTCACAAGTCTTAAACGAATCCTTTCTACCACTGTCTACAAAACACATCAACTAGCAAAATGCAAGTGTGGGGGAATTTGATAGGTGCATTATTTGCACTAGTTTGATACTCTATTTCATTGCTTTCATGTTAGTTTTCATGCTTTTATGCTTTGATTTCGTTTATTTTAAGTTATTCAGGTTTTTTGAAGATTAATAAACCGAAAAAGAAGAAAAGAGTTCATTCCGGCGTAAAGGATAAGCTAGAGCTGAGAAATATACTTTTGGATTGAAACTCCAGAAGCACATACGGCTAGGAAAGTTTCAAAACCTAGTCGTAGAAAAAATATAAGAATATGACCAAGTTGCAGAGCTACCTACGGCTAAGACATTATAAAAATATAGTTGTAGAACTGGGAGTTTGGCAGTATTTCTGTCAGATTTACGACTCAGAAATTCAACCAACCTAGCCGTAGAAGAAGCCATATTTGTGAGAGAAGTGTCAAGGCCAGATTGACGGCTAGGACATCATTAAAACCTAGTCGTAAACAAGATGGATAAGTGAAACATGATTTGCAGACTTACCTACGGTTAGGAATCACTCCTCAACCTAGCCGTAAAATGTGATGAAAAAATATGAATATTTATAAGACATCAAGATAGAGGACGACGATATGAAGCCAACCTAAAAAAAAATGAGGTCAATCGACATCGTATGAAAAAGTTATTGCCAAAATGGTGAAGTAACAAAAAGTAAACTCAAATTCACCTATGGCCAGCAAATGGGCACGACCCAACCGTAGGTGACTCTGAAAAATCATTATAAAATTTATATTTAGTTACGGCTAGGTCGTGAGAGAATTCTCACCCATAGGTAATATGTTTGGCACGTATATGGACTTCTAAAACGCGAAAAAAACGGTCCCGAAATTGTAAGCCCTAAAATTGATGAATCCTATATAAGAAGACCCTATAGACTCTAGAAAAGGGTACCAATTCTATACAACAACAAGGAGACAAAGATTTAAGGTTGGAAACCGTGAAGAAAATCTCAAGGATTCTAGGGTTTGCTTTACGTCATCTTCTTGATACTTTTCATGGTTTATGGTAAAACCATGAGTAGCTTAAACTTCTCATATTGGTTAAGGATGTAGTCGGATATCAAAAATATGTTACTTGATTAATATATTAATTTTTTCATCTTAATCTCATCATTATCATTCTTGTTCTACTGATTATTATCGCCAAGTATGATTGTATAAATGTTTGATTAGGAACGCTACTAAATAATCATGAATGCATATTTATAGCTAGACTAAGGTTTTCGGATATAAAATTATTGATGAACCTTATCATAAGTACCATAATGTGATTGATGTTTGTATTCAAAACCTTCGTGTGATAGCATGTAGAAGCTTGACCTATGTTAAATAGATTACTTATAGTACTTTTATCGCATTGATTAGTTTAATTCATTGACCTTAATGCTCTTGGAGGATCAAACTTAATAGCACGTTGCATTAGGTTGTTTTTTAAGTAGTATTTGCATATTCATCGTTATGGTATGTGATGACATAAGAAATTTACCGGAATATAATCTCGATGGGGTGTTCTAGGGCTCCTGATAATAAAAAAGATTAAGTGACAACTCTAGTTATTAGTTAAAGTGCATGTCTTATGATTGAAGATGAACCCTTAACCAGTATTCTCAACTCATTGATTTCCTTTACTCAGTCTTTGCTAGCATAATTAGTTTATTTACTTTATATTAATATTATAAATCCCCCCTTATTACATAAGCTTTAAAATACGAATAACAACACATACCTCCCAGCGATCTCAGGGTTCCGAATTGGGGATCATCAAAAATAGACATCGTATGAAGAATCTACATCGTTTTTACTGAAGGACGTCATGTCTGGAATTTTCATAAAAAACTAACACCTACGGGTGTAAATAACGATAATGTTCTTCAAAGCACATCGCGAAGAGCATCGGTCGAAGAGCATGGAAGATAGAGGGACAAAATGATAAAAAAATAGGGGATTTGTTGGACCGACGCCATCTTCCCGGTCCCACTCTCATATTCTTTTTCCCAATTTTGTTTTTATTATATATATATATATATATTATTTTAGAACTCTCTCCACTAAAACTCTTATGCTCTTTCCATCAAAGCCTAAACTCTCTTGCTTTAAATACATAGCTCTGCACAGCAATAAAGAGACGACATGGTACGCGAAGCACATTCCTACTGACAACAAAATTCGTGCTTAATCCATAATTGGACCTATGCTTGACCAGTCCCACCACTTTGGTCGGTTCTCCCTCTCTGGGATTCTCCCTCTTCACTAGACGCTCATCTACCATCAGTCGTCTTGCATCACTCATTTACCATCCATCGTCTGGCATCACTCATCTACCATTGTTTATCTGCCATTTACTCATCTGCCATATTAAGATTTAATTCAATTGGTTCCACTACCAATGTTTAAATAACCTCAATATTGTCCTACTCCGATGAAATTAAATATTTTGTAATTTGCTAGCGCTTACTCGACTTGGTGCTCGCATGATAAAGTGCTCACGCAACTTGGTGTTCGCACGACCAAGCGCTCACGAGACTTGAGGCTCAAACTACAAGCATCATTCGAGTATTATTGTTCCTCAGCTGACATGATGATACGATACAATTACCATCGTTAATATTAATCAGACTCTGTACGTCCACGATCTATTAAGCATCACTGCTTGTCTCAGCACACAACTAGTGCTTCGTCCATCAATGAGTCAACATACTAGCCTCATCAACATGATAAGACTAACAGTCTATCTAGGTCAACGAATGACCAATCGTCTACAAAGTAGACTCAGTAATGCTCGAGACGTCAATTACGTCACACGGGGGGATATTCACTAGGGTTTTGGTCTGGCGGACTACAACATGTGTGGTGTAATGATACACCCACGACTATAAAGTATAAAATTCATGTAGACAGTTGAAGAAGTAAAAGGAATAGTGGTTGCACAACTGTCAAGTCCCACTCACACGACGGAGTCGGTTTTCACCATGATTTCCCCTTCTCCACTCTTCCAATTATCAATAACTGTCACCACTTACGGGATCAATGTGTTAACTTCTTCTGCTATAAACAGGTTCTTGAACCTATCGACAAGAGATAAAAGTTTTATCTCACAAGCACTTGAATGATCACAGAGTTATTATTTTGTATTTACAACAGTTCAAAAACATACAACGACATTCAATTCCATTGATATCAATACTCTCTCTGCTTCCCTCCCTACAAATCAACCCTTCTCGTTCCTTTGTGTCTGAAGTGAAATCAGAACGGTCATTTCTTGATTTAGGCCAATTTCGTACAGATTGATCTCTCGAATCTTAAAATTACTTCTACAGTACAAATGTTTGGTGTTTAAGAGATTTGATCTCACGAGTATTAACCTACTCGATCACTTTTCCCCTTTTTACCCTTCAATCGTTTTTACCCACAAACATTTTGGCTACCACAGTAGGAGATTAATATCTCAGTTGCGATATCAATTCTTCAGTTTTATCAATTTTCCTCTATTGCAAGATGGTTGATCTTACGTCGGGTTCAGTAAATACTCCCAACATGAATTCTGCCAGTACCAGTAATGGTGGTACTCCCAATAAAAATCCCTTGGTTACCAACGCTGACAATGTTAATTCTCCTCCATCTAAGCAACACACTGAAGAAGTAAGGGATGAAAAAAATCCTCCAATAATTTACGATTTAATACAGACACAGGAAACCCTTGCCAGGACTCAAACGAAGATGGATATAACTCAGAAGGAGGTCCTTACCTTCCTCAAGGTTCATACTGAGAAAGTGACACCAATAGAACATACTAGAAACACTGCTGAGGCAACTGATGATACTAACACATCAAGGGGTCATGCTCAAGACGACGATGAAGTTCGTATTCTCGTTGATCGTCAACAACCCAACTTCGTCACTAGTGAAGATTTGGTGCAACTTCTCCAAAGTAACAGAAAATAGAATTTGTTTGTTGTTCATCAACATCAACCCCCTTATCTCTATGAAATACATAGATACCTCTTCCCAGGGGATATTCATCCCCTTCATTCTCACTTTATGATAGAACTGGGAATGCTCGTGAACACATTTAATGATTTTTGGAATTATTAGGGGAACATGAATACAATCATATACTCCGCCCTCAAAGAGTTCTCCAAATCTCTCACTGGGAGAGCATACACTTGGTACAACAACATCGCTCCCAACAGTATTGCTAACTGGGGCAAGATGGTTAATGATTTCTACAGGAAATACTTCTTTCTATCTGAACAAGTTACGTTGTCAGACTTGGGAAGGATGTTTCAGAAAAGCAACGAGCATCCTAATGATTATGCAAAGTGATTCATAGTTCAAGCATTATACTGTCATGAGCTGAACGTGACTGAATTGTAGTTGGTGGAACTCTGCATCAATGGTATGATACCAATCTATCGTGTTCTTCTAGAAAATCTTCGTTTTCAAACATTCTCTGAGTTACATGAAGCCGATAAGCGATCATCCATGACTGCACCTGCTCTGCTAGAAAGGACAAGGCCTGTCAAGAATGACGAAGCACATGAGACTCGTAGTAGTAGATGTCTAGCTCTTAGGTCGTACAATACTCAACCATCTGTGAATACCATGACTGAAAAAAGGCAAGAGGAAGCCCCAATTCCAGAACAGCGGCCCAAGCACGCAACATGAGTTCCAGTCCCAAATCTTGCCCCACCAGCGGCTCGACCACCTCAGAGAGACAACCAACCAGCTGCAACTCCACTACCGGCTCAATGCCAACCTCATCAGAAACCAAGAGAAGCACCAATTGCCACATATTTTCCGTTTCCGATTGAAGAAGTGATTGAACTTTTGGAAGTCTGGATACAGGATGCTACCATCAACTTACCCCCTATTCGACTTCTGCCAACAGAACAATAAATGGCGGATCCTAAATATTGTAAATTCCACAGGTTCGTTAATCACCCCACTAGTGGTTGCAATGGCCTGAAGCGGATCTTCAAGGAAAAGATTGAGTCAGGAGAATTGGATCTGGAGACTGAAGATGTACACAAGAACCCTCTCCCTATCAGGAATTTCACTATGTCTGAAGAACCTACCAATCAAGTAGTTCAGTCTCTGATGGAGCGCGTATATGAACTTTTATATCTCTCAAAGGCACAATGCAAGGACTTGTTCACAGCACATTGTGTCTAGTAGAAGGCTACCTCCACTCAGTGAAGGAAAAACGCGCACTGCATCTACACAGATGAGCAAAGGTGGAGAGAAGTGTGACTGGGAATTCTCACTGCAGCTGGCCTCAGAGACACTGAATATAAGAGAACATTGATTGATGCCGACATTACAATCAACATTATTCCTGTCAACACACTCAGAGCCGTTGGGATCACATGACGTGAAGTTATCCATGCTCCCACTACCATTCAAGATCCTGAAGAAAGACATGTGAGTGCCTATGGTTAAACTGATCTTGAAATTCAAATAAGTTATGTATGTGCTACAACCAAATTTTATATAACAAAGGAGGATCTGGGTTATGACATGATTTTGGGTCGTCCATGGCTACCTAGCAACAAGACGGAAGCTACTAAGACGCTTTCATTACCAAAGCCACCTCAAGAAGACAGCTTTGTACCTCGTCAGAAGTCTATAACAGATGACCCACCTCTGTATCTAGAAGAATATCAAGACTTAGCGGCTATTAAACAGGAGCCAGGACAAAGTGCGACATCGTATGTAGAGAGGTATCATGCTCAAGTAAAACTCACTGAACTCATCTCTCTTCCACTTAATATCCCCCACACCCCTTATACCCGGGGAGTTGAATTTGCTGGAAAACTCAACTCTGCCTTAGTCAGACGTTATGAATGGATAACATCATCTCTTCAGTATTTTGCTAAGTGGATGAAGCAGACTTCCCTTCAATTCCAACATCGTATTGAGTTGTTCGTCACTCATATGATGTCAAACTATGGCAAGGAACATCATGGATATTTTCCTGTGACACTACGAGAGTGTCCACATGTGCCACAATGCCACCCTAAGAAGATTCCTACACGTTCATACGCATGGAATGCTATCGCTAGCACAAAGATGAACAAAAGGTCTCACCAACAACACATATTCAGAGTTAAACCAGTAAGATCTAATGTTTTTCATCTAGAAGACTGGGTTATGAAGGCAGCAAGATACAATAATCGTCATAAGACAAGCTCTGACTGGGAAGGACCTTACATGATTGCTAAAGATACTATTTTTGGATACTACAAGTTAGTTGATGAAGACGGGAAATCGATGGAGGTGGCAATACATGAAAAATGGCTCAATGCATTTGACCGTGAAGCGTTTGGCATTTGAAGTATTTGGCATTTAAGGCTTTTAAATGCTATGAGCATTTGATGCTCGAGACATTCGATGCCTAAAGCATTTAAAGATTTTCATATTTGTTTGTAGTTTCAATTCCTCCAAAATTATATGCAATACATTTTGTATTTAGTAGTCAAATTCCCTTTCAGTAATCAAATTTTCAATTGCCTTAATCCGAAAAATCACTATCACTCCAAAAGAAAGTCTTTACAATCGTATTGCCTAAACACCTACTTATTCAAGATCAAAACAAAAACAAATTAAAACTAAATAAAACCTCTTATCTCTCAACAGTCTAAGTAAAAATCCTTTGTCTCTTAAAGCATATAAAATTCCGAAAAATAAAATAGCTAAGGAAAATTAGTTAAGAATGGCTTATGTCCATTATTGAAAGCTTTTTTCATGTCACTAAGAGCATTCTTATCCAATTCCAATTCTTGAGTCAACCTCGCGAAATTTTCCTCTGCTTGCATAATAGAATCACTGGAAGCAGTTGCAACTGCAGAGGCTCGGGACTCTATAACAACATCAATCTCTCGACAAAGCCATTCAACATTGAAACCGTAAAGCTCTGAGGTCTCTAAATGAAGTTCCAAATCATCTAATATTCCGTCTGAAATGGTGGTCCTCGCTACAGTACACATCTCATGAACGACACGCAATACCGCTTTTACACACCTTGCCAGAAAAGAATGTAGCTTGCTCTTTTTGGCAGAAGCAATGTGACCGTATTTTTGGAACACTTGAGTGTAAGACTCGGCATATTCAATGGGCAAACTAAATCCACTAATCAATACATGAGATGGGAGAGGATCAATGAATAATGGATTGAAAGGACGACCAACACCAGGATATTCGATCATCTCTGTATCTTCTTCGATCACTGTAGCACCCCTTTGGGCGTATGATGCAGCAATGGCTTGGATTTTGGCATCAACAATGATCTCAGGAGCACCACTTTCATGACTCTGAAAATTTTGAATGGCCTCAGCACCGTTTTGGCTCGTAGGAATGCTCACATCATTGTTATCTAGATTGTTTCCCGGTTTTTCACCATTTTCAACCTAATATGGCAATTTCATGAGTTAAAGTATTCCAAGCATCAAATAAAAGCATCAACTATAAATTTCAAAGTAAAAAGGTATTAATGAGCATAATGGTTCATTATCAAGCATCCAAGACACAATCAAATAGCCTAAAAAACATAAAAGACGTTTTTGTACCAAGCCCGTTAGACGCAATTCTGCGCTGCCCTGTACAAAGTTCCGATTTGGGAGAAATTGGTGATTAATTAATGGGTGATTTATATACGAAACTATTATTATTGATGTACTCTACAACATATAAAAATTCATGTCAATCGGAAGAGCGATCTAATAAGGGAAGACAAAACGGTCGACTACATGATAGCTGAAAACCTACAAAATTCTGCCTAGAAAAGTCTGGACGCTTAGTGTCAGGTACTTTTAACCTTCAAAACGGACTCCAAATTCGGAAATTGTTTTTGAAAAAGTTATCTATACCTCTTAGCTAAAGAATGAAGGGTCAACCACCTCATTCCGACTTCGGACGAAGATTCTACAGCCGTTACGGCAACAAGTCCTAAATTTGAATTTTTTCTGACGACGAATTATAACGAAATTTTTCATTCATTCACATAAACTTAAATTCATTCTACCATTAAGAGATAAATTTATTTTATTATGAAGATAAACAAGAAGATGAATTATTTTAGGACCCCTCATTCCATTTGGGGAGCTAGAATTGCTATCATCATGATTCGACTTATTGTTCTTTTCTCCCGCTTCGTAGTCATGTCGGCTTCCTTCCTAATCTCCTGAGAAGGCTTGAAGAATTTCATCGTCTTGATTATTAGATGAAATTTCCTCCTAAAAACAACAACAATGATGAGTACTTATATTTCTTCTGAATATCACGATGAATAATCATACGGACAGAGTACTTATGTCAGGACTCTCGTCGTCAACAACGATCCTCTTTTCTCGTAAAGTAAACCGAAGACCATCAAGACTTGAACGAGTAAAACCCCTGGAATTAATATGAGTAAAAATTAGTTTCACATTTTTAAATACGAAAAGAAGAAAGTTTTACAAGACCTAAATATCTACAACTAACCGAAGAGGTAAAAGAGGGATTCATAGTATTTGAGAGCATTATGTCTTCCCAATTTTTACGATTTATCTCTCTAAGCTGGGGACTTTCTTCAACGTCAACAAACTCCCCATTATTACGGGATCTCACAAAACGATCATCCTACAATAAATATCAACATTTTAATCAAAATACCATCATTCTATTTCTGCAAAGATAAAATAAATAGAAAGAAACATTTACATGTGAAGGGGCTGAGAAAAGTTTACGCTTATCACCGGAGAGTAATTTCAATCTTAGACGACTAGATATTACTTATGGAGTAGGAGGACCACACGCTGGTGATGGAGCTGCATATACGAAGTCATGAAGACGTTCATTTTGCGGATTCCAAAAGTTTACATAACCCGAAGTCACGAATGTCATCTGATCCGGAGGCAGAGATAAATACTTACTTCCTTCTACGTGAGTCTGATCAAGACGAGACACAAGTTCTTTTGCAAAGGGTTTCTCACTTCGACAAGAAGGATTACCCTGATCGAAGCCCATTTGGCGAGACGCTCTGTCGATATTATACTCCTCTACTTGATATTTACTGTGCGCAATAGATAATATATGGCCAGGTGTACCGCTCAACATAAAAGTGATCTCACCATTACTGAGGTTTGCACCGGAGAGTAACTCAATACAACGATTAGCAATAAAAGTAGTCAACTGAGCAACATGTGAAGGGATCGGTGCCTATGGGCGAAAATCAAATTCACATTAATTGTCTAACAAATCAATAAGTCGGACCTTAGCCTGAATCATCTTATTGGACCAGCGTAATATCCTAGAATTATTAGCACATCACTCTGGAAAAACATTACGAGAGTTTACTCTATTCCCAGGAGAAGAAGTGCGAGGAGAGGGTGCATAGCTGCTGAAGTGTTCTCACAACCATGCTTGAAGGAACAATGTGTTAACATATGATTCAACTTTCATGTAACCGTTACAAACACTGGTATGAACAAAGAATCCAAGTGAGAATACAAAGAGCCTAGAAACAATCTACCTATGGGAAATTTATGACCTTGAGCTAGTTTCACATCGATAGGAGCTACGAACAGTTTTATCCGAGAACCAACTTCAAATATGTCTTTGGATAACCACAATGACAAGAGAACATCTATAGTCAATGTACCATCATCATGTCTATTCGGATCTTTCCTCACTAACCACCAATACTTCATCCATCGAGCATAACAATCACTTGGACTACTCGATGCATCATTAAGTTCAACCATCTTAAGAACTAAAGTCGCGTACGTCTTTTGTTATTCCACTGATAACTCAACAGAAAGGTTACTTATAACTGGAAGATGCAACAGAGCTGCTACGTCCTCTAAAGTAATAGTAAAATTTCCCCACCTACATATAATTGTATGGGTAGGCACACACCGTCTAGAGGCTAAAGCCACAAGACCCTGAATATCATGATAAATGAAGAGTATTCCAGATGCTCGCACATCCTTAGTAATTTATGCTCTATCTAGCATGGTTTGAACATGTTCATGACCAAGCATATGTTTTTTCCATCCTGAAAAGTCTGCCATAAGTCTTCGAGCAATTTTAAAGTATATTGGAGAAGCAGGATAATGTCCTCCTTACAAGCAAAATCGGATTACCATCTGTGGAGAAATTACTTTTGTTCTAGTAACATCTTTAGGGTCTATGAGCAAGCGAAACTGATAATCATATGGACTTTTTTACAGGCTTATGAAGCAACACAAAGAACTCATCATTCATATTAGGTGTATTCTTAATCACTGAGGTATCATCTTCACCGTAGATACAAATACAATCATCGCCATCATACCACATCTTGGCAAGACGATTGAAAACTCTACAACATCTCTATTTTCAACACCCTATAAAAAAAGTAGAGACATACAAATTTTCAGAAAAAGTAGCAGAATTGCAGCAAAACAGTAGTTCTAATGATTATAATACTCATGAATCTATACATATCTACCAAAACGACGTATATGTATGAAAAATGGTAAAACCAAATTTTTACCTGTTTTAGTAGTGTCACTAGCAATTGGTGTTGCAAACACAGAAATTAGTACTTTGAAGACCTTCATGTTGCTGCAAGAAGGATGCTTGAAGACCTAAGGATGAAGTAATAGTCAATGCAATATTAGCTAAACTTAAAAAATTATTTTCGTTTGATTCATGAACAACTCAGTTCACGTGGAAAAAAAAAACTTATCGAAATGTGGCCGGAGATATGGCCGTCGGCAAGGAGAAAGAGAACCTGCTGCCGTCAGGTGCTAGAGAGGAAGAGAGAGTGGTCGGTGATGGGAGAAGAATAAAAATATAATAGAGTTTCATTCCTTTTTATAGTAATTAGTTTCCAAATCTTAGTCCAGCAAAGATTTCTTCTTTGGAGTAATACGTCTGTGCCGCACACGGGTCAATTTTGGTCTCCCTATCATGAAAAATCAGCCATGTTTCACAATCAATGCTCTCTAGACTCTATCACCCGACGAGCGCCACTACACCAACTACTGCTCCTTCAACGATTGATTCAACATCATTGGAATGTCACCAAATCAGAATCTCTGGTAATATCTAACGACTAAGCTCATTTATTTCATTTTGCTTATGTTAGTAAAAATCACCATTCAATGCTTACTGCGACACATTAAAGTACCTCACTAAGCAGGGGAATTAATGTAGATGGTGGATTTTTAATAAAGGTCAAAATAGTAAAATCATCTCTACCCAACAGTAGAATCAAAGTAATAATATAATTTTGTCTATGCTATTGACCCGACATCAGAAGCATAAGATTTTTATTTTACACTCCGCAAGAGAATTAAAATATCAAATGCTCACTACTGGCATCTCATACTGATCATGTAGCCTCTCTGAAAAATACACATACGATATTAGAGCCTCACCCGGCTGAGCTCTCAATATTCTACATATAACACTAGTACTGTACAACTTAGTGCTTACTTCCTCTACAATGATAAGGAAGCTCCTATATGAATTAATCGCTAGTATAGAGCATCATTGTCCTCAAACTATCACTGATGCTGATTACAATTCTTTCCCATATGATTTTTCACTATATAGAATAAACATCCACAACACCTCTTCGTTCCTTAGAGCAACTGCAGTGGACGATCAGACCAAAGAGTAAACACCAGAAATGGTCTTTGGTCCGATTTTGTGAGACGCAACGGACGACTAAATGTAGTATTTGGTCCAAAAATTGAACAGTATCCGATCATGTTTAGTCAAGAAAATGGTCCAAAACAGATATAGTCTGACGCTCATGTAAGACAGCGTTTTCCCAAAACGCCATTGTACGAGGACGTTTATAAACACAAACGTCATTTCTGAAAGACGTTTATCAAAACGTTTCTAAAGAACAACGTTTTTGAAACGTTGTATTAAAAGAGCGTTTCTGAATTGAAACGTTGTATTAAAAGAGCGTTTTTGAAACGTTGTTTTGAAACGTTGTATTAAAACGACGTTTCTGAAACGTTGTATTAAACGTTTATTAAGAACGGCGTTTTTGAAACGTTGTATTAAAACAACATTTTCAAAATTAACGGTCCTCTACACCAACGTTTAGGCTTTCAAACGTTGTTATATGTGGGCGTTTTTTTTGTGAAATGCTGTTTTAGAAGAGCGTTTGAGTTTTGACGCTACTTTACTAGGACGTTTTTCTATGTTTTATATCAAAACGCTTCAGTACAGTAACGTTTGACGTTTGAGTACATAACGCTTCATTACAGGAGCGTATGTTTAAAACGCTAATCTAAATGAACGTCAAAAACATAACGTTTGTCTAGTTAAACGTCTGTGTAATATACGTCACTTTAATATAGCGTTTGATAATTAACGCTTATTTACAACAGCGTAATATCATATTTAGTCATGTTTTCGTTGCGTTTTTTTTTTTAAACGACCAAACAGATTTGGTCTTTGATCGATGGTCTGGTCCAACCGCTGCAGTTGCTCTTAGTGGATGTTAATGCTCCTAGATAGATTGCCTACTAGTATAGAGCAACTTAATTCTTCTTTATAGTCCATGCTTGAATATTTAGAATGACTTTATATACAAATTCAAACTTTAATTAAATGGCATTGATTGGTCATAACGCATAACGAGATGCGCACGGATGCACTAAGTCGAAACATCACACCTTCGTGTAGGCACTAAATCGTCGTCACGCCAAATGAAAAGCTAGGGCTCCAATAATGATCGGTTGAGATTAAACAATACACAATTTCAATGTTGGTTGCATTAAAATCCCAATATTGGTTGAAATACAACGAAACTATGGGTTTCTGACACATCATCATGTCACCTTGCAAAAAACGTGACCATGGGTGTGGAATGGACAAAAATGTTCTAAACAACATATGTTCATCTACGTGTATACTACAACATACTAAAAGGGCATCCCATTCCGAATAACGGTCTAGGAGATATGATTTAAACCCTAGATGAACTACAAGTTGAAAACTGTCAGAATTTCATCTGGAGGGTTACTGTTTGCTCCACTTTACGGCCGAAAGGAGCTCAAAACCTAACCTTTTTCGTAGACATGTAGCCAGCGATCTCAGGATTCCGAATTGGGGCTAATCATCGAAAAAGGACATCATATGAAGAATATACCGAGTTTTTACTGAAGGACGTCATGTCTGAAATTTTCATAAAAAAACTAACACCCATGGATGTAAATAACGATAATGCTCTTCAAAGCACAGCGCGAAGAGCTTAGCGTGAAGAGCATCGGTCGATGAGCATGGAAGAGAGAGGGATAAAAAAAAGGAGATTTGTGGGACCGGCGCCAAATGGCCGGTCGACCGGTCCCAATCTCATATTCTTTTTCGTAATTTTTTTAATTATATATATATATATATATATTATTTTAGGACTTCCTCTCTCCACTAAAACTCTTATGTTCTTTCCATCAAATCGTAAACTCTCTTGCTTTAAACACATAGCTCTGCACAGCCATAGAGAGACGACATGGTACACGAAGCATAGTCCTACTAACTACCAAATTCGTGCTTAATCCATAATTGGACCTACGCTTGACCGATCCCACCACTTTGGTCGGTCCCCCCTCTCTGGGATTCTCCCTCTTCTAGCATATTCACTAGTCGTTCATCTACCATCGGTCGTCTGGCATCGCTCATCTACCATCGGTCGTCTTACGTCACTCATCTACCATTGTTCATCTTCCATTGACTCATCTGCCATATTAATATTTAATTCAATTGGTTCCGCTACCAATGTTTAAATAACCTCAATTAAGTCATACTCTGATGAAACTAAATATTTTCCAATTCGCTAGTGTTTACTCGACTTGGTGCTTGCATGACCAAGCGCTCACGCGACTTGGTGCTCGTACGACCAAGCGCTCGCGAGACTTGAGGCTCGAATGTCAAGCATCATTCGAGTATCGTTGTTCCTCAGCTGACATGATGATACGACACATTACTAGTGAACATTAATCAGACTCTTTACGTCCACGATATATTAAGCATCACTACTTGTATCAGCACACAACTAGTGCTTCGTCGATCAATGATTCAACATGCTAGACTCATCAACATGCTAAGACTGACAGTATAACTAGGTCAACGACTGACCAATCGTCTACAAAGTAGACTCAGCAATGCTTGAGACATCAATTCTTTCAAACAGAGGGATATTCACTAGGGTTTTGGTCTGGCGACCTACAACACATGTGGTGTAACGATACACCCATGATGAGAAAGTATAAAAGTCATGTCGACGGTTGAAGAAGTGAATGGAATAGTGGTTGCACAACTTCCAAGTCCGCTCACACGACGGAGTTGGTTTTCACCATGATTTCCACTTCTCCACTCTTCCACTTCTCTAGAACTGTCACCACTTACAGGATCAATGTGTTAACTCTTATGCTATAAACAGGTTCTTGAACCTATCGACAGGAGATAAAGGCTGCACATCGGGTGGGTCGGGTCGGGTTTTGCCCCACCCGCACCCGACTCGCCAATTGGCGGTTGATCGAAAACTTTACCCGCACCCAACCCGCCGTAAAACGGGTCGGGTCGGGTATGACCCGCCATTTCGGCGGGTCGGGTGCGGGTCACCCGCCCAGATTATGTATACCTACCGGATGATCCAAAAGAGAGAGCGAGAGAATCTGAGAGAGGAAGAAATGGGTCTGTTAATGGAGATTGAAATGAAGCTGCTATGTAATCCAAGTCAGATGGGTTTTTAGAGGAGATGTGGCTGCTGTTATAGACGATGAAGTTTTATTTTATGTCCGGATGCTGTGTTGATCGAGAATTAGAAGTTAGGGTTCGATTTTGAACTGAGATATGAAGATGGTGGTGATGAATTAAATCTAGGATTGACAGTTTACATGGGGTTATGGTGTGAAATTGAAGATGAGTTGAGCGAGAAGGTGGTGATGGATCTATAGTGGTGTTTGAATCTGGTTGAGGTTTGTGGTTGCTGCTGCTCACATGTGAAGATGGGTTTTGTGGCTGTTTTATAGAAGTTTGAGGTTTAAGAAGATGCAAGAGAAAATGAATAAGGGTTCTTGATGCTGTTCTTGGAAGAAATATAAGATGGATCTGTTGGAAGAGAATAAATGGGTTGAGTTGTTGTCGTTGTTTAAATTAGAGAACGAGGTTAGAGGATTACTGTCATAAAATGAAGAAGATGGATTTGAATTAGGGTTGTAGTTCGAATCTGAGATGGGGTGACTTGATGCTGCTTTCGAATCGAATTGATAAGAAAGTGAACTCAGGGAGATGTTGTTGTGAACTGATGGTGATTATGAGTCTTGTTCTTGAGTTCAGATCAATACAAAGTAGAGGAACAACTCAGGGAGAAGCTGAAATGGAGAATCAATTAATATTTTTATAGGTTTGTGTTGAGATGTGAATGATTGTGTGGCTGAGTTTAATGAATTCTTGCAGTGAATGAAGGGGGTTGCCGTGAATGGGTTTTGTATTGGTGGTGCTGAGAATGTGAGAGAGTTATGGAGATGAGATGTTGTTTGTGCTGCCATGGATGTGGATGGATACGATGGGTGTTGGTGTTATTACAAAGCATAGAAGAATCAGTGGATTGAATTGATACAGGGAAGATTCGGAAGAATGGTTGAAGCTACATTGAATTGATCTGTGAATTTTCGGTGGGTTGGGCGGATGGGTCGGGTGAGAGAAGGTATCACCCGCACCCGGCTCGTTTCTCGGCGGCTCGGGTCAAAATTGGCGGGTACGGGTCGGGCTGGAGGGTTGGGTCGGGTATGTGCAGCCCTAGAGATAAGAGTTTTATCTCACAAGAACTTGAATGATCACAAAGCTATCATTTTGTCTTTACAACAGTTCAAACACATACAACTACATTCAATTCCATTGATCTCAATACTCTCTCTGCTTCCCTCCCTACAAATCAACCCTTCTCCTTCCTTTGTGTCTGAAGTGAAATCGGAACTGTCATTTCTTGATTTAGGCCAATTTCGTACAGATTGATCTCTCGAATCTTAAAAGTACTTCTACAATACAAATGTTTGGTGTTTAAGCGATTTTATCTCACGAGTATTAACCTACTTGATCACTTTTTCCCTTTTACCTTTCAATCGTTTTTACACACAAACAACTAGTAAACAGACAACGCCTATGTGTATGATGATAGTATCAACATAATTCACAAAGTGTAAAGCGTTCGACTAGGCTACACCTTTAGAGCCTTTTCTTTGGTAGTTTAGTTGGATATAATCTAGTAGAAAACCTATTTTATTTGGTGAGAAAATAAATTATGGGGATAAAAAAGCCTATTTTTTTCTACGACTGGTGACAATATAAATTTGACAAAAAATAGGCATGCATGTTAATTAACTTTATGTGTAGTTACGGCGAAGGATTCCTTAATCATCTTATTTTTTTTATTGATTTAATCAATCCGTCAATCCCCTTAATATTTGCTTTTATTTCTGTTTCACTAATCCATATAGCATATTAATTACATAGCTCCTTGGGGAACGACCGCTACACTACCGGTTAGCATATTGGGAAAATATGAAATATTCTTGATCAAGAAGACGACCTTGTCATGCCCCCATAAAAATTCTGTGGATCTGACCAATCTTTTGGTGTATATGGCCTGGGAGAATGTTTGCTTGAATAACATGATTGGTTATGGGAGATAATACCGAATTCAGCAACGTAAGCCCGTGAGTATGAGACAATAATTTGGTTTTCCTTCCTTGTAACTTCTGAGCAAGGCTTTGAAGTAGGGAATATAGAGGTTTCTAGAGTTTCAACCAGTTTCTGCAAGCACTCTAAGATATAAGGGAGGAGCGGACGGGGAAAGGAATGCGAAGATGTGGATGAGTTATTGGAGCAAGGCATTGTTGAGCTTTGGGTGATAAATGAGCAGTGCTTTTAAAAGGTTGGAACATTACCGCAATTGTCTATATTTTTAGGAGGTGAAGCAAGTTGTAGATATGGTGGGGTGGACCCTGACTGGTGATGATCAAGTCACCTGCGTACATCAAATGGGGAAAAATGATCGTTATGGCTCAGCTTAATTTCTTGGTAATTATCTGCAGTTCAAGTTCGACCGTGGAGATTAAAAGATAAAATTTAAGCACATACAATAATATTGGGTCTCTTTTGCGAATTCCATAAGTTGGCTTGAGCCTTGATGTGATCATGCAAAGAGCCATTAATCTTGATCGGATAAGAGACACTCATGATGCATAACATGATTTTTTGAGATGATCCAAAGTGGGAAGCCCAATGCATAAAGTGTGCATTATATAAAGCCCAGCTAAGCTTGTCGTAGGCCCTTTACACATAATATTTGAGTGTAAATTTGGGCCAATTTATTGGTTTTGTGACATGATGGAAGATTTTTTTTACAATGACAATTTTGTCTTGGACGGACTGGGAGGGAAAAAATACTCCAATCAAGATTAATGAGTTGAGGTGGCAATAGACGATGTGGTTCACCAAAATATTTGCGATAAATTTATAGTTGAAGTTACAAATGCCAATGAACCTGACGGCAGTTGGTGTTTCTGGATTTGCAACTTTTAGAATTAGAATAACAATTGTATGGTTATATATAAGCGGAAGGTGTGGAGAGAATATTATCAGAGGGGGTTGCAAAACAGTTGGTTGCAACATGTTTTTCTATTAACAAATTCCCATTTACATCTTTTATTTGGTGAATAGTATTAACTGCTTGATGGATGGTTGTTGTGGTGTGGGGAAAAATGGTGTTACGGTCCCAAGACTATCCAATTGTATGTGAGAACGAGTCTTTCAATATTCATCTAGGTAGGGAAGCAAAAAATGGTGTTGATGCAGTAGACGAGTGGCTTTGCTGGTAACACTGGCGAGAGGTGCAAATGATGTCAAAAGTACATTAGAGTTGAGCATGAGAAAGTTGGCGTTCTGAATGGTGTAAATTGATGGGTGAGGAGCCAAACGTGTGTTGATACCATTTAAAATTTTGGGCAGAATGGTTGCTGGGGATCCTGATAAATGAGCAGGCTAAGCTTGAGACACTACCAGTGAGCATTGTGGGATGATTCAAAAAAAAAAAAATCTTATTATTGGGGATGCAACCCATGGGTTTTAGGGGCTTACAAGATGACAAAATAGGGTCTTGAATCCAACTCAAAAACCCCTAATCTTAGTATTCTACATATTACCTAGACTGTCCTAGATTAATTAGTGCTAGTGAAATTAATTAGCTAATTTAATGAAGATTAATGATTGATCAGATTAGTGATACGATTTAAATTTACGGTTTCAAAATCAATATCAAAATTAAATTAAACCTACAAGTGGGAAAATATGAACTCCCAACCTTAAAATAAAGTTACGGCTAAATACAACATATAACCCAGCCGTAAATTGATGTATACAGTTAGGTTTCTAGGCATCGACCCATCCATATAAAATATTTACGGTTAGCTTGTTTAATAAACCCAGCCATAAGACAAAATGGTTTTGTGGTCTACGGTTGGGTTTGGTACTGAAACCAACCGTACGAGTAATTTACAGTTATATTTTGTGGTTGATCCAGCCTTAGGTGACCCTAATTGTGTTTGATTTTTTCCAAAGTAGTTGAGATTGAACACAAATACTCATTCATTCACGTTAAAAGGAGATTTCATAACATTTTTCATTGAAGCGAAGGATATTACAATAAGAGAAAAGACATAAATTAGAAACTAATGTTACATGAATAGTTAAAAATCGAAATACAATTCCTTATCCCTCAAAACATGGTAGAACTCTATATTCTTGAATTTTTCGCCATAGATTTGCTTATATCAGTGAAGAGAAATTTCATAGTATATGTTTCCTACACTTAGGTGACTTGTATTTTCTTCATTGTTGATGGTACAATACATCCGCTTGGTTTCCACCACAACTGACCTAAAATTCTCACATCGACTATGGAGTAATTCAAATCTTTCCCGGATGCTTGGGAATAATCTTCCATTTCGATTGCCGTCTAACGCAATAAAAATTATGGCGACACGGTTCCAGAAATTATTCGCGGATTGCTCCAAGTTGATGTTACGTTCTTCATCATGCCGTGTGGTGCTCGACCATGCAAAAGCTACAACAACATCTTCTCTTGTGCTGAATTTAGCAGCCATGTTTCGCAGTTTTTGGATTATGGATAAAGAGGTGTATTTCTTAAGAAAAAAATAGAGAAACAATTTGAGAAGAGAAGTAAAGGAGGTGTGTGTTCTTGTTGAGAAGATAGTGAACTATATATATAGATGAAAAACCCAACGACTAGAAAATTTAAAAAATCCAGTCGTTGGGGAGTAATTGTACATTTTTGCATTGAAAAATTTAGCCAATTTTGAGAATTTAAGTTGTTTAGGCTAGGAAATATCCATAACGTCCTAGACGTAGACATGCCTCATGGGCAGTTATGGATAGGTCACTATATAAACCTAGTTGTAGATAAAAATTCAGAGTCACTTACGGCTAGGTTTACTGTATAAACCTACCCGTATACTGAAACTCAGGGTCACTTACGGCTAGGTTACTGTATAAACCTAGCCGTATATTAGACCTAAGATTGTTGTGGTTGGGTCTTGAAATAATCTCAACCGTAAAACTGACATAAATTTTAGGAACCCTAGTTTTACGGTTAGGTTTTTTGGCCGTATAATAAACTCAGGGTCATTTACGGCCATCTTTTACAGTTAGGTTTCTTTCCATGGATGGCGCAACTATTGCACCATCCTTATTCTTCTACCTTCTGTTTCCGAACTTATTTTCTCCCTTCGGCGGTTCTCCGTCTCCAATCTCAAAATATTTTTCGGCTTCATTCTTGTGTCATCCAATACATTAAAAGGCCAACTTAAAAAGATATTCAAACTTAAGAGAGTTTTCAAAACCCTCAAACACGGCTTTCCATCCACAAACAAGCCTGTAATCTGGAGATCATCGTCGGGAGTGATAGTCATCCCACCGACTGGAAGATGAAACGTTGCTGCCTCGGTAAAATACCTCTTCCTAAAAGAGCAAAGAGTGACAACATCGTATTGCTTATGTGCAGTGGCTATTTCAGGCCATAAGCTTGAAGCCTGTACTAAGGTTACCACCGCGTCGTTCTCGTTATCCAATGACCAAAAACTCGCTCTCTGATGTTTGAGTTTCGGGACCGCTTTCGTATGATCCTACATAAACATTGGTAAAGAAAAACATTAATAATAATATAAAATATGAAAGTTTTGTATTTAGATTTGATTAGATTATTACCGATGCCTGACAGACCCTTCCCTCCCATGAATGTTGGTAACTAAATAAGACGAAGGACTTATCCCTTGGATCACCACAAGGTCTTCCATTCTCCTTGCCGGGCAAAAGAACCATGTTGTTAATAACTTGAGAGGCTGTAAGAGGAGCTTTCTTCTTTTCTTTTCATTTCCCTTTAGCATCGGAGGGACCAACTAATGAACGAACATTTGTTTTGGCCATATGTTCTTCTACAAGGTCATGTTGCTGTCATTGTTGAGAAAGAACAAATGCACGTTCAATTACCTCTTTTGTTGGTTCATTAAGAAAAAAATTACCTTTCTTCCTTTTGTCTGCACCCAAATTTTTCTTGTGACGAGGGGTTGGAGTCGGGTCATTTCTTGGTGTAACTTCTTGCGTTCTTCTCTTCTTCTTGTCCTTTCATGGCCTAAAACAAATGTAAAAGACATGTTCAATAATAAAAAACAAACCAACGCTAAAAAAATAAATAAAAAATAAAAAATTAAATTCAAAACAGAAAATTTAAGGTCACTTACAGCTGGGAAAATCAGTATAGTCTGGAAAATTTTATTTTACGGATGGAAAACACTATTCTACAGTTGGGACAAGAATGCTTAGGGTTGGCTTCTTGACCATCGACCTACCCGTAAGTAATGTAGACAAATTTGGACCCAAACTCAGGGTCACTTAGGCTAGGAAATCATATTTACGGCTGGATTTTTAAATTTTTGTACTAGGCGTAACCATATTGTTTACGGTTAGGAATGTTTGATTTCATAGCCGTAAAAATAACACTAACAATAGTTACGGTTAGGAGGTCATAACTTCCCGGTCGTAGAAGGAAACAATTTTATCCTACGACTGGAAGTTCATCTTTTTCTAGCCGTAGGCAGTTCTGAAAGTGAAATTTTCAACCATAATTTTAACAAATGTACCCTAATTAAGCAATAAAATTGATAGAAAAATGATGAGTTTTTCGATTCATACCTTAAACAAGCCATTTCTGGTGGATTAGCAGAAGGTTGATCTTCTTCTTCGCTGCTCGATTCGTGTTGTGGCTCTTCAGGTTCTTTTTCCGAACTTGAACTCGAATCACTGTCAACTGATTATCCTCTTGTGTTGAGATTGATTCCTTTCTGCACTTGCTTCGAACTCATCTTGTCTTATAGAAAGGAGTTTAATCGTCAATGAATAATTTTTAGAATCGACGATTAATCGTCGTGTGATGAGAGAAAATGGAGAAGATGAAGTTGAGTTACGGCTGAAGAAGAGGAGAAGAATATAAGGAGAGGAAATGAAAAAGTTAATTAGATTTAAGTTTTTTTAGCTTTTGTATTAGATTTAGGGTAGTTATTGAAGGAGGGTATTTTTAACCTTTGACATGACTATTGAATCACCCATCCTATTTTGGATAAATTAATTCACTACTCTACAATCCTCATAGATAAAAATGTGCAACCCCAATAATAGGGTTCAAAAAAAAGAAAAAAAAAGGTGAACATTGTGGGTGGATTTACCCATGGGCTTCAAACCTGAATAACTTGTCACAACTGTTAGTAATCGGAAAAAATCAAGGACTCAATCTTCAGCCAAGTAATACGTAATTATTGCCTCGCGCAACACTTTTTTCGGAAGCCTCAGTGAGTTTGAAATTCATCGGCTAAACCGTCTCAATAGTGGTTATAGGAGCACCAAACTAATTCAGAATCAGAAGAAATTGATTATAGCATTTTATGAAGAATTAGAGTTGTTCAATTTGAAATTAGGGCTTTCCTCTTTCTCCTGATCAATACGGCTCAGAGAAATGGAAGCTGGTTTTCATCAACAACAACATCAGCAGCAGCAGCAACAACAACATTACATTCCTCAGATGCAAACACCAAGTTTTCAAAACCTAGAAGAACAGTCAGTATTAGGAACCCTTTTAGTTCGAAATCTTCCGGAAGCTATACCTCACGAAACACTCTCTTGACTCCTCTTATTATGGTGCTTCCTCTGTTCGTCCTTGCTTAGGTGGAAGGTACTTTTTGATTTAATTAAAAACCAATATTTCGAATAAGTCCTGCTCCAATTATATAGTTCTTTAACTGCTAAATTTAATTCTTAATAATATTCAATTTCTCTGTAGGCTAAGAAATTGTGCATTTGTGGATTTCAAGGATAAAACTTTGGCATGTCAAGCACAACGTCAACTCAATAAGTACTCATCATCTATGTTCTCAAACTTGTATGTTTTTGCCAAGCTTTATTGATGGGTTATAACCCATTTCATCATGCCTAGGCTAGCTGGGTGTTAGATGTTTAACTAAGTAGACTTTGGTGATTATGAGAATCTCAGGCTGCGGTTTCTTGGTAAAGTCTTATCAGTTGAAAGAGCTAACAAGCCGACATTGGGTAATAAGAATCCACAAAACGAAACACAAATTGTAAAGGACTCAAGTTGTTCTCCTGGGTCTTTGTTGAAGGATGTCAACCTTACTGGAAATGTAACTAAAGGTGCTAGTTTAGGCTCTCTACCTACTGGGGAACCTATAGCTGCAAGACTTGGTGTGGAATACCCATTTCCTCCTCATCTCGAGTAAGTAAATCTTATTTATGTGCATCACTGTTTTTCTAATTTTGTGGATTTGTTTACGGTGTAGACGGCTTATAATCCAACACAACGCATACTTTTTTTCACCATATCTGGACTGTAACATTCTTCGTGTTATAGGTATGCCTATCCTCCTCCTGATGGGAACATAATAACCAACATTGTGAATGCTCTTATTGCTGTTCCTCGCTTTTATACACAGGTGATATTTGTGATCTACTCTAAAACCTAACAAATAACACATTTCTTAGTAGTAGCTTTCCAAAAGAAATTAGAAAGGTATCAGATTCATGCAGTACTATCTTCTCTTAATTTGAAACATTTGGTTGCAGGTGCTACATTGATGAACAAAATGAACATTCCAGCTCCTTTCCGCATGGCTTTGCCAACTCCACCTTTACCCACTCCAATTCCTGCACCTCCATCACCACCACCACCACCTGCGCCTGTAGCTGCAAAGCCTCATTTGGCTGATCTGTCAAGTGAAGAGTCCGAAATGGAGTCCTCCGAAGAGGTGATTTTTATAATATTTTTTGTTGGTTCCCTAAAACCTTTATTTTTCATTCCTTAGTGTTTCATAGGATGTACATATTTGAGACTATGACATGATTATCCCATACTATCCGCGTTCCAAGCTGATCATTTGAACAAATTTTAGATCTTTGAGTATTGTGCACAGCAAACTGATCATTATATAGAGGACCATACTGGATTCGGTATCTTATATGCTTAAGTACATGGTTCTAGCCTCTAGGCGCTCACTGTTTAGCCATGTGAATATTTCTAACAGGACATAGAACTATGGTATGAATACAACTGTCATTTATGTAAATGCTGACAACAGTCAATACAAACTCAAGAATTGTCAAAACCTAACATATATTTTGATAGGTTTTTCACCCTCTGCATATTCTGCAAATTCTGCAATATATTTTGCTAAAATGTTTCTGTACCTGATATTCCTAGGATGATGGTGATAATGATAAGAAGAGCTCCTTTGGGGGTCCAAGAGCATCAAAGCATAGTCGAAAACGTCCTAGACGAGAAGCTATTGTAGGTCCACTGGTTGATAAAGATGTGGCTCACGAGGCTGTTGCACTTAAAACGTCCACATTGGTTCCAAAGGAGATTCCCATTATAAGGAAGAAAAGCCCATTGCTACAAGTAAAGCTTCTCACCCCTTCAATATCATTGTTCAGCAGCATGCTTTGTTTCTTACAAAAGAATTGAATGTCTATTGTTTGTTTGTTATGTCAGATAAAAATTCCCCCTAAACCTGTACAGAATGATGTCAAAGATGATGATGACAGCATGACAGAACTGGCTGAGCCAAGCAAAGAGGATTTGGACTTTAAACAGTATGCCACACCAGAAGACTTCAAGACTGGAAAGTTGCCACTGGAAGAGATTCTTTCACTTCCTATGTTTAAGTATCAAAAGTGAAAGTCTTATGTTATGCTGTAAAAGTCGTCCCCTTAATTCTATTTGCCCTGTTTTGTTTGGCTTAGTCTGTTCCATTGTTATCTGCTACTTGCTATTTTTCTTCATAAATGTCAAGTGGGAAGTGCTGTAACAATCGCAAAATGATACAGCAAAAGAAATCGACTGTGCTTTTTTGTTTATGAATTTCTGGTTTGATACCTTGATGTCTTTGTCATTAAGGAGAATTTCTTGGGTGTTGTTACTTGTTAGACTTAGTAATGTGCTTTTCATTTGTGCAGAACTACGCAGCTGGAGTTCCTGCTATCGTGTTGTATATCAAAAACTTGGCAAAAGATGTGGTTGTGGATGACTTTTACTTCATATTTGGTATGCTTATAAACTGTTAGTCTGTGGTGATTGCCTATTTTAAAAATGTGCCTCTATTTATTCCCATGCTAAAGGAAGAAGATTTGAGTTGCATATTATGTTTTCGCAAGAAGAGTCGGTCAGTAGCGTGGGGTTTGTCTGTCTCGTTGAGTCGAACATCAATTGATAGAATAATAATAATAAGGAAGAAGCATCAGCAACATGAGTAACGACCAAATCTCATTTCTTCTTTACCTTTCTCTAGGCTGTAGCTTGTTTCTTGATTGCCTATTTGATGCAGATTGGAAGCGTGTAAAGATGATAATGATCGCAGCGAAATAGAATTATTGAAAAGTAACCGGTAGAATGGGTAGAAACCGATAGAAGTTAGTTGATCTTCAAAGAAATATCCTAATATCTAGGGTTTATCTAGACTTCGTTAATTCACTACGAATAACGACTATAGATATGAGATTAGTATTCAGACTTCGGGGTAAACTCAACAATGAATAAAAATCAAAATCAATAAACTCAACAAGTTTAATGAAAATAAAATAATTTTAATTAATCAAAGAACTCCCCTAATTTTCGTTTTTGGAGCTCCTTATATAGATAACTCCTATTAAACAAACCCTAAACTTATCAAAAACTTATAATCTTGTTTCACAAGTATCTACTACCTTTAGGCAACTTTCCTACCTTATTAAAACTCTTAAAATAAACTTCTAGACTCTTTTAAAATTACACTAAATAATAAATCCGAAAATTAATTATTTTTCTACTAAAAATAACATTAATAAAATATAAATAATAATAAAAAAATAATAGATTTATTTTCCATAAATCTCTCTCCATCACTATTTTACAAATGTGGCGATCCTCTTGATTTATTCCCATACGAAAGGAAGAAGATTTGAGTTGCATTTTATGTTTTGAAAAGAAGAGTCGGTCAGTAGTGTAGGGCTTGTCTGTCTTGTTGAGTCGAACATCAATCAATTGATATAATAATACTACCTCAGTCCATGTTATATAGGTGAAGTTTTAATTTTTGGTTGTCCATCTATATAGATATAGTTCTAATTCCTAGATAGTTCTTTCTATGTATACCCTTATTATAATAGTAGTATTACATTTAAACTAGATTAATGTGTTTAATTTTCATCAAAAAGTAAGGGTAATATCGGAAAGAGGATAAATATTTATAAAATCCATCTAATTTTATTAATCTAAGATATTTGACTTCTCCGCCTATATAATTTGGAATCTCTCTCGCTAGACCGACTATGAAAACAAATACTCCCTCCGTTTCAGGAAAAGAGTTACTTTTCCTATTTGCACAATTATTAAGGCAAGATGAAAGAGAATAATTTTTATAATTTATTTCCAGATTTACCCTAACAAAAAGTTTAATACTACATATATCTTTATAATGAGAATAATAACATTTCTTAAAATAACAAGGGTAGTTTTGAAAGTTTGTTATGTTGAAAAATGAAAGTAACTCTTTTGTTGGAACAAAAATTTAAAGAGAAAGTAATTCTTTTCCTGAAACAGAGGGAGTATAATAAAATTGACTGTTACACCAATTTCTTTTCTTATGTAAGATAATGCTGTTATCGACTTCTTTCATAAATTTATTTTCCATGATTTTAAATAAATCATGTTCTTTGGAACTTTTTTGCTGATGAATAGATTTCCTGACTGAGTGCTTTTTCTTTTGCTACATATTGTATCATGAAGTTCTTACATTTTATCACTCATATTTCACCCGCAGGATCATTTTTTGGTAGTATTGAGGCAGCTAAATCTAGTCTGAGTATTAAGCTAATGCAGGTAGATCGCTAAAGTCACATTGCTTTACTTGATTCAACTCTTTATTCGAAGCTAATTTTTCATTCACTGATTCAAACTTAAATAGAATTGATCAGAAACGCTGTGATTGCAAACGAGAATGCAGTCTTCGTATTATCCTGATTGATTAAGTCAAAACTTGGTAAAAACAAAACAAACAAAAAATTTACTCCATGATTTGCATAAACCAATACATATATGTGTGTGTTTTTGGAATTTATGTCATAAGAAGTTTGTTTGAACAGAAATGTTGAATGGTTATGACAGAGTGATACTTTCACTAGTTGATATTAAAATTTGTTTCTTATAGTTGCCGTAATCTAAGTCCCTAAAAGCAATTCTAACTTTTATGGTTTCAGGAGGGAAGAATGAGGGGTCAGGCTTTTGTGACATTTCCAACAGTTGATATTGCAAATCACGCTTTGGTACGTAAAATCCAAACTGATTTGATGAACACACTGTTTCTATGTTGCCGCAGGTTCAGTTATATTATCTTTGCTTCTTACTTTGATCATTTGTTTACTGAAAGTACCGTCTGGATCGATCTTTAGTTGGCCTCCTAAAATAAGTTTCGATTCCATGTTGTTTTACATTTATGAATTTCAGGATGATAAAAACATTAAAGACACAGTTTACAATCTGAATTGCAGAATTTAGCAAATGGATATGTGTTCAAAGGCAAGCCTATGATCATTCAGTTTGGCCGTAATCCTGGAGCTGCCAAAGCAAACTAATTCTGACCGAAGAGAATTTGAATTCACTCTAAAACCCTGAGGTTGGTTCTCTTTAGTCTATTGGCTGTATTATTTATCTGTATTTTAGTATTTTTATGCTGTGTTAGCAAGACTTACTTTTAGATATGGAGCAGAAAAACTTTCTTATTGGAAGGTCAAACATATGCTTCTCTTGGATGGTCTCACAGGGTCGACCTACCTGCGAAATTGAAGGTTGCAAGAGAAGTCATTGGTGACCCATACTTAGTTCTGCTTGGCCCTTTTCATCCGAAGAACTGGAACTTTTGCTACCATATAAAGCAGTTAATGGTGGCTTACAAAGTTTCGTCAACCTTGTGCCAGCCATAACTGGAGAGAAATCTAGGCAAATGTACATATCTTGGAAGCTCGAGTATTGAAGGCTGGAGATATCCACAGTACTAAACGAGTTGTTAACTTGCCTGAATCAATTACTTCAAATTGCACATTATGTACTACTTCGTTGCCTGAACCAGCTTCTCCCAATTGAGCTTACTGTATAACCTTTTCCTGTTCAGTCTTGAGCATAAGTCAAGATTTTTTGAGAATTGTGAATTCCTTTGTTGTTATTCTAAGCCTCCCTCGCCAGATAGCAATTTCCTAATAGATGAAGATTAAGCTTTTTGTAACTGGTTGCAACCTAATTAAATGTTTGTGAGAGCCCTGTTAGAGAAAACAATCACCAGAGTTTCCTATCTTCTTGTTTTCGTATCCTCGTTTTTGTTGGGCATGACCATACTTTCCGTATGCTGAGCTACTGTTACTGATAAATGACGGAAAAGAGCGGTGATGTGGTTTTTTCTTTTACAAACTTATCCCGGTTAAATTGGAGCCTACGAAAATTATTTTAGCCTTATTAAATTTTGTTTCCAACTAAAATATGAGATAAGGGGTATCTATTTAGTTATTATAAAAATTACTAAACTACCTTCTACTCATTAATTACTTATAACATTTATATTAAAATATAAATACAAAAAACTTTCCTAATTCAAATCAAACAAAATCTAAATAAAAAACAAAACAATACAAAAAACTTTTCATTTCCCCTCTCACTCCAAAATCTAAAAATCCTAACCATAACTTTTTCAAAAACAAAATCTCATCATCCGGCAAACTACAAGGTAAATCTCTATAAATCCTTTCTTTTAATAGCATTTGTGATAGATCCATGTGTAGAAATCAAATTTTTCGTGAGTCAAAGTCCTGATTTTTTCCAAAATCATTGGATGTGGATCTATCGTATCCAACAATTCTGGTTGTGTTCTTTATGAACATGAAGATCATGCAGCAGAATCGTTGGATACGATGGATCCACATCCAACGATTATCGTTCTATATTTCTCATACATAGTTACCACTACCAGAATCGTTGGATATGGCAGATCATATCCAACGATTCTACCTTTTCATATTTTTTTTTTACTTTTTCCATACTAGAATCATGGATAATAGACCTTATTATCCACCGATTCTGGTCTTTTATTTTTTTTACTTTTTCGATATTAGAATCGTTGAATAACACACATGATTATCCACCAATTCCCTTGCTTTCATGTTTTTACCACTACCTGATGAGAATCGTTGGTTACTACAGTAGATATCTAACGATTCTACATATGAAAATTTGATATGTTTTCTGATAGCTTTTACAGTTAGAAGCGGTGGATAAATATGGTCTTATCCAACGATTGTGTTTTGTTCATTATATACACAATTTTTGGCTGGTGATTGAACTAAAGATTATTGTTGTTGATTATTAATTGCTTCAACTAGAGATTATTTATTGAATTTTTTGTTGTTCAATTTGTTTATTTTGTATAGCCATTATGGATGGTTGCGAAAGAGGTTATGGTCCAACAAGACAATGTGACATTGATACGAGGCCACAAAAAAAGGTTGTTCGCGACCTCAGCTGCCCCGCCATACAAAACTGGAAGAAGTCCTAGAACTACTGCGTTTGTTAGCAATGGAAGAGCTTGAGGAGGTGATTGAAATAACATCTGTCTTAAGAGAGGATATTGCTAATTTGGAGAGCCCAAGATGTAATACTTGAAGAGGCTGCTGCTGAAGATGTTGTTGCTGATGGTGGAGCTGATGGTGCCGCTCCTCCTGCGGCTGATACCTAATCAATGTTTTTAATACTTGTTGGCTATCCTAAACTAAGACTTGTTGTGTTACCTAGTTTGTCTTGTTTTATTCGGATACTTATTTTTATTTTGTTGGTGGATGGATGGATGAACTTATGCTTTAATATGTTATATGAATGGTTTGAAGTTAGTTATTCGTTGTTACGTTAAATTATTGGTGGTAAACAATATCAATTTTTTGCAATTGAGATCCAGAATCGGTGGGTAATGCACATACGTGTCCACCGATTCCAGCTGCACCTGTTGCGACAATTGCTGGTTTCGCAATAGATTCAGAATCGGTGGACAAGACACTTATGTATCCATCGATTCTGACTGACTATCTGGTAAATATGATTCAGAATCGGTCGATACGTATTTGTCGTATCCACCGATTCTGAGTAACTCATTTATTTATTTTTCTTGCAATTGCTTTTGTTTAAAAAAGTTCCAACAAAAATTCAAAGTAACCAAAAAGCAAATTCATTTCATTCATTAAAAGTGGTTGTTCAATATATGAAAGCTACAAACCATGGAGATCCGATAGTTCATTTATTAACAAAAAAAAATACTTAATTCAACACGATTGTACCCTTGATTTGTTCCGGCTCGACCAATTCATCCTAAAGTTTCATGTTGGGCTCGTATTTTTTCAGCCATTCCTTAGAGGTGTTGTTGGAGAAACTTGGAAAATAAGTGAACCTACACAATGGAGGTAATGGACAAATCTTCGCGTAGCCTAAGACCGATAAAATGTATGTTGCTAATGTTGACTCTAACAATTCTTCGATCCTTAAGCGATTCATCACACTTTGTTCTCTTTGGTGTGAAGGTAAGAGATGTTCCCTGACCAAAATAATGAACAAAGTAACTCCAAGTATCCGCCAAAAGATGGCCACATCGAGGCATGGTCATCCAATGCTTATTGGTAATTGGTTCATCCCCCTTCGGCTCTTGAACACGAGCAACCAATTCGTCGAACTCAACTTATTTATCTTCCATTGTACCTTCCCTCATCATCGAGATGTAAAATTCCTTGTCTTCTTGTATTCGTAATGCCATCATCTTTCTAAAATTTTGGCATTGGGTTAGGTTTTCATAATCCACCAAACTTAAATGACCTATTTGTTCGGACGCAACGTGAAATCCACAATTTCCATCCCCATCCACGTCGTCAGTAGATAATACGTAGGGATGAATGATTGAAGGGAGTTTCGTAAGATACTCATGGAATATCGTATAACACGTTCGATGTGGTCTACCACATACATCCCTAGGTGTAACTTGATAACCAATTTCCCCTTGTATAGTTAACGGCTTTTACGGGGGATCCATGGAAACCTTTTGCCTTGCTTCCCCTTTTAGTCGTACTCGTCTTGTACTCGCTTGACTTTCTTACGAAGGGACGATGAGAACCTTTTCCTTGCCTTGTGTTGCACTTGCTTGACTTTCTTGTGTTGAAACGATGGGAACGATGAGATCCCTTTGATCCTTTGACTTGGCTTGTTGCCCACTTGGTCCACTTTCTTGCTTCTTCGGGAGACCCCTTTTCTTTGGAGCGGAAGCTTCTTCACACATAGCCTCGGTTGCTCTTGCCCACTTGGTCCATTTTCTTGCTTCTTTGGGCGACCTCTTTTCTTTGGAGCGGGAGCTTGTTCATATATAGCCTCGGTATGCTCATGTAGTGAAGGGTCCATTTGGTTACTCATCGCCGATTTGTACTCTTTCCTTTCTTGCTTCCTGTCCAATTTGGTAGGTGGTCTACCCGTTGGCAGTAGCTTAGTTGGTTCTTCAACCGGTTGCATATGTGGGTGAACGGCGAGGACCAAGTCGGCCATCAAAATTTGTCGTTGTAAATTGTTCTTGTTGGAGTAGCCCTCGTTTATTTTTCTCCCAACATCTGTGTCTACAAATGAATGATTTGCATGTTCTATCGGGCTTGGTGTGAAAGTAAGTTGCTTCAGAAACGGATCAATGAGCTCAAACGGAATCTCTTGGGGGTTATTAGTAATAATGTGACGACAGGAGAGCCCCATGGCTGTCATCGTCTTACAAGAACAAACAATCTTCTTTCTCTCGTGCTTTTTATCGTCAAAATACTTATAATCATTTATCATATAATGGATAACCCAATACGACATCCTATAAGAAATACCCCTAAGCAACATACCGTAATCATCAGAGTATGTGGTCACAACTTTCATCCTACTATCTTCCATTTGGATCTGAATCTTGTATTGATGGATAGCTTCTTGTACCGTAGCTACATTATTTTGACTCCCCAGAAGTAGTTTTTTCAATCGTCCATGGGACCCTTCCGTTATAATTGTCGCATCATTCTTGTAATACATATGTTGGTATGTATACGCGTACACAAACTTTTCTTTGTGCGGCTCTAACAATTGCTTCACGCAATAAACCACCGCTTTCTCGGCAACCTTTGTCCAAACATATTTGAAACTCTCCAAATTAGATTTGTACTCTTCCTCGGACATCGAATGTACCGTCAAATCCCAATGATGTTGAAAAGATTTCCATTTTACTTCATTATCTTCGTACTCTTGTGGCATTCTATTTTTCTCTTCCTCTCGTTCCTCTCGAGTTAGTTTATTAAGACGATCATCCTCATCCTTTTCACGAGCACTACCCTTCTGTGGTTTTGGCCTCTGGATATGACCCCTGCAAAACGCTTTGATGTTGCATTGTATGCGCCATGTACAAAGAAATTGTTTGACATCTGGGAAAACCACCTCTACTGCATTCATTAGACATTATCCTTATCTGTCACTATGATCCTAGGCATTTGATCGCTACGGTAAATCTCTTTTAAGGTTTCCAACATCCAAATAAAACTCACCTTATTCTCCCGATCCATAAAACCCCATGCCACCGACAAAGTTTGTTTGTCCGAAGTGTGGCCACATATGTTTAGCAACGACATGTTGTACTTGTTTGTCTTGTAAGTGAAATCTATCAACAAAACTTGATAGAAGCATTGAGCCAATTAGATAATCTTCGGATGCGCCAAGAAATACGAGTCACTTTGCCGTGCACTACCTGCTTCTTCATTATGTAGTTATGTTGCTCGGCTAACCACTGAGATTGCTCCATAACCGTTCTACCATCCCATTCCATCCTCCTGATGCTTTCCTTTGCCGCGTAGATTTTCCTCAAAATGGACAAATTTTTAGGATCACACTCATTGATCTTCCTAAGGATGTTACTTTGTGTAGTTGCCTTCATCGACTTTACCGTTTATTTTTTATGTGGTTTTAACCCACAAACGGCAGCATGTTCAATAAAAGATTCCGGATCATCATGATTGTGACAACCATTCATCACTCTACATAGATTGTATACACCATCGTGTCTACGCACTATAATCTTAAACGGGCACTCATGCTTCTTTGATTTAGTAATGTAGACCCTCTGCGTCCTTTTCACATACGGTTTGTCCTTTGCCCAGTGATTTTCAATCTTGCCACTTCTCTCGCAAACAATTTACAAACGATCATGCCTCGAACATTTTCCTAAGACTAATGGTTATTTGATCTCTACCCTTTCCCACAAACCATTGCTTTGCATCGTCTCTCTTTTCCCACACCAAATTAGTGTAATAGTGGTCGAAAGTATCAGGCCCCATCTGAGACACGGGTTCAGGTTGATCGCTGCCGAGTGTTTCAACAATCTACAATACATATCGGAAAAAATTAGCCTAACAGAATCGGTGGACATGGGACAATCGTTCGAACGATCCTAAAGAATCGTTGATTATGGCCTCAAAAATCGACCAATCCTACCTTGTCTACATTTTTGAAAAAAATCCTCAAAGACTGGAATCGGCACACGTGAACTGACTTGTGTGCCGTTTCTAGCATTCAGCAAAGTGAAGCTCTCTGGACATTTTTCGATTAGAATCGGCGCATAGAACAACACCTATCGAACGATTCTGTTTTTGAAAATTTTTGGGAAACTCTCCAAGAGATAGAATCGTCGATAAATGAGTCCATAAATGTCATTTTTTACCTACCAATCCCGCCAAAATATATATCATTTTTCATGACCACATCCACTGATTTAGGTTCATATTCTTCAGGAGATATAGAATCGTTGGATACGATGTTATCACATCTAACGATTCTGGGTAGAAAATAGTCCAGAAAATAGCTCAAAATTCTGCAAAAAATCCACTTTTTGGCGATTATGAGGTTGAAAAACATGTCTGGAGATGTTAATAAACGTATACCTGATGATTGGAAGCATCAAGACCTTCATTTTTCCAGTTAGATTCTTCATTTGCTTGAATAAATTTATCAAATATGCTTGGTTCACACGTACTTGTTCATCTAATAGATAATTCAAAGTGATAGGATCGAACTTTTTTTTGTAGTCTGATTGGTGATACGTAGATGCACACAATTTCACTCTCATCAACCAAGTCAACTGGAAGAAGAACATATTATCTCTTTATTACACAAACACCCGATAAGAAATCAATCCAAATCCATTCTCAACTCATTACATCTGGGTTTCATCGTCGTCATCCCATGGATGAAACTCAGTCGATCATCTGGAACACATTAATCAGAGCCTACTCACAGGCTCTTTTCCCCGAAGAAGCTCTCGATCTATATAAACAAGTACTCCATCAAATCACTCCTTCTCTTTCATCCGATACTTTTACATTCTCTTTCCTCTTTAAAGCTTGTGCTAATCTGCAGAATCCCATTACAGGACCCAAATTCATGGTCATGTAATCAAATTTGGGTTAGAAATTCATGTTTATGTTCAAACAGCTCTGGTAAATATGTACTTAATGTGCGAATGTTTGACTGAAGGTATTAAAGTGTTTGATGAAATGCCCCACAGAAACTATGTTACTTGGAATGTTGTGATCACTGGTTTAACATAAATGGGCAGCGTTAATCTAGCTAGATATATATTTGACGATATGCCTTGTAAGACTTATCGTTTCATGGACTGGAATTATTGATGGATATGTTCGTTTGAATCGGCATATAGAAGCTCTTACTCTCTTTAGGCAAATGACTTTGATTGAAGGTATTTTACCAACTGAAATAACAGTTTTAACAATTTTTACTTCAGTTTGGAAGACAGGTTCTTTTGATATACTTCAATCTCTTCATGCTTATCGGTTAAAACTGGATTCATTTCGTCTGATGTTAGAGTAACAAATTCTCTCATAGACACTTATGTAAAATGTGGGTCTATAGACTGAGGATTCCAAGTGTTTCAGGAAGTACCTAGAAAAAGAAAGAATTTGATTACTTGGACTACCATAATTTCAGGTTTAGCAATGCATGGGAAGGCAACAGAAGCTGTAAATCATTTCCAGTAAATGGAAAAACAAGGTTTAAAACCAAACAGGGTTACATTCTTGAGTGTTATGAATGCATGTAGTCATGGTGGAAATAGAACAAGGTCGAGAGTTTTTTGAGCAGATGGTTAATGTATATCAGATAAATCTAGAGATTAAGCATTATGGTTGTATGGTTGATATGTTTGGAAGAGTTGGAATGTTGGAAGAAGCTGAAAAGATGGCCATGAAAATTCCAACAGAGATGATTAATGTAATAATATGGAGAACACTTTTAGGTGCGTGTAGTTATCATGGAAATGCAGAGATGAGTGAGAGAGTAATGAAAAAAATATTTGAATTAGAAAGAGATTATAGTGGTGATTATGTTCTTTTGTCTAATACCTTTTCTGGCGCCGGAAGATTCGATGATGCTGAAATGATTAGAAAGATAATGGATGAGAGAAATGTTTCAAAAGTTCCTGGTCTAAGTCTGAGTTTGGCAAACTATAGCGGAACGGTTTTTGGTGAAACATGGACAGCACCTCTCAAACAGTGGATGGGTAAAATCTCATTCCTATGCGTGCAGGGCTCACTAGCCTCACCCGCTTGACCGTTCAGCTCTATCCGATGAAAAAGAAAAGCAAAAAGAACATGTGACCCAAGTTTTATGTGGGGCTACAATATCAATTTCTGAGAAAGGAAACAAAACCCGTAAATTCGGTATAAACTAATTTTCCAACTAACTTTTTTTTCTTTCCCTTTACTTCTAAAGAAGGGAATAAAAGGGCTTTGAAAAAATTCTTTTTTTTTATATATTTTTATTTCTGAATCCGATTTTGTTACAGTTATATCTTGTAGCAAAATCGGAATCGGTTTTCTGTTTTATCTTCAAGTGTTTTCTTGATTTTTCTTTTGAATTATTTACATTTTCTTCATCATCATTATTCATGGCTGATGTTGTAAGTTTGTCTCCCTCGTCTCCTCGAAATCATTCCTGTATCTCTTATTCACACACGCGGTCATCATCTATGCCAGTATTTTCATCTCTTAGATTCAATTCTTCTATGGAAAGTGATGGTATTGGGAAGAAAATAGTTCTGGAACTAGAGGAGAAAGAACCTAAAAAAGGATATATCCAACCTGTACAGGTATACAAAAATTTCAATCTCTTTGAATTTATTGTCAAGGATTAGACTTATATTTCAGGGAAAATTGATTCTGCTTTAATTATTTGTGTCTTAGGGAAGGAATTTACAAAACAAACTACGGTTTAGTAAATCTCCTCAGAAGTGGTGGGAGAAGAGATATGAACCTAACATGAAGGAGATTACTTCTGCTCAAGATCTTGTGGATTCATTATTGAATGCAGGAGCTGTGGAGGTTGCAGATCTCTTCATCCAAAAGTAAACTTTTCAAAACCATAAAAAAACAAAAAAAAAAACTTATTCCCCATATGTTCAGGATTTCATACAACTTTTTTCAGAAGAATATTTTACTGAATGGAATATATTTTATATGTTTTCATTGTTTACAGATCATTCAATTTGCAGAGACGAACAAAAATGTTCTATTCCTTCAAGTAAATTATGAGGAACATAAATCAATGTGTTATACTCTTACGTGCATGTTCTTCTTGTTTTTTCGATTTTATAGAGGAGCTAATGGTCGTCTCTGCAGCTTTAGTTGCACGAATGCTACTGTAAGGAATCATTTTTGAACACATATGTAGAATATTGACCAGCTTCTAACAAACTAATATATTCAGATAATTAAAAAGAGAACCTGTTATATATCTTATCTAAGATTTATCTTTTCTAATGATACATACAGGTCAAGAAATTCAAAGATGCATTAGCCAAACACACAACAGAAAGGTGCAGTCTGGGACCAGCAAAAGGCCTGGAGGAATCCGAGCTCCTAGCTCTGTCTGCAAATAAAGATCTCTTCTTCAACTATGTGCCGAAACAGAAACCAATTTCTGTATCTGCTGAAGAGCAACTAAGAGAGAGACCGAATCTTGCAGACACAGAGCTACTTGACCACCTAATTTTGAGCGCCACACTTTTTTTCGGCACCTTGTAAGTTGGTAGACATAGATCCTATCTCATTAAATCCGCATGAAAGCGACCGAGTCATGAAAACGTCACATATTCATCTAACCATATTAATACGTTCTAAGGAACATTGTGAACTTGAGTTACTAGATCAAAATCTATTGCACTCAGGGTTGTTATCAAAAATATCAAATCTTAATTTTCAAAAACTATAAGATTGAATGATTCGGATAAAATAAAAAACTCAAACTTCAAAAATTAGGAAAAAGGGTTTCTCGAAACAAATAAGAAGAGCAATCTATTTCTGATAAGGATATTTGTGAGTTTTTGAAGAAAAAATAATAATTGGGCCAATTAATACGGTTTTCTACTTTTGAAAATGCAACAAACACAAAATATTTCCTGCCTTTGTTATTTGTGTTTTGTTATATTTGCCAGAAACCATGAAGTGTTAGTTTTGAAAAGACATATCTTACTGTTGGGAAAAAAAAATTGGTTGTTGATACCTGAAAAATGACTACATATTGATAAGGAGAGTCATTTCTACTAGGTGGGCCTGAACTTATCACTAATTTAGGGGTTAAGCCCAAGTACTTAGGAGTATATCCATGGGAATACGAGGACGGGAGAGGAATAAGAGGAGAAGTCAAGGGTAAGACTAATGGGTGGTACTTTAGTAATAATAAGGGGTTGAAGGGAGACATGTGTCAAGAGAAGGTAAAGAGGGAAAGTCTATAAAAGGAAAAGAAATAGTACAAAGAAGGGATCCCCTTTTTCTCTCTCTACCCATAGAAGGAAAGGTGTAGTCCTTGTTGTGATTAGGATTGGTCTCTCCTTTACGAATTTACCCTAAAACATCTGGCGACCACAGTGGGAGACTCGTCTCTAGTCCAGCAAGATGCACTCAGGAAATGACGCTCCAGTTATACCACCCAACCATACTAACGAGGAAGTAATAGTAGAGGATGCAAGCGACGACGAACCATTGAGACATGCCATCGTCAACACACCAATCGTACAGACGATCACACGGAGAGGGTAGAAGCGCCGACCAACAATAAACAACATCCAAAGAAAGGTACTCAGCAGAAACAAACTTTGCAAGACATGCAAACCGAGATGGAGAGACATAATCGGCGCCAACAAGAGCTTCAGAAGCTTATACCACAGACAGAAGAAGAAATGGCGTTTAGAAGGAAAACATCTGATGAAGAGGGATCTTCACGGGGAGCGTCACAGGAGTCGATTGCTAAGTACATGGAGGAAAACTACAGAGTAGTCAAGCACGATAGCTACGACTCCATGAACACCCCGTACTCAGCCGAGGTAGCCGAATATCAGTACCCGGAAGAATACACATCTCCCAAGTTCAAGACCTACGATGGATGGGGAAATGCTCGTGAGCACCTCAATCGATTCTTATCAACAATGAATGTATATTCTTCTGACAGGAAGTGGTGCCTAAGGGAATTCCTGAAGTCGCTATCAGATACGACTTTTACCTGGTATGACAACTTGAAGCCCGGAAGCATAGAGTCGTGGTCGGCAATGAGCACGTTGTTCTTGAAAAAATTCTATTCATCAAAAAACAAGGTCACGATGATTGATCTCAGCAGGTGCAACCAAAGAATGGGAGAAGAAATTGGGAAGTTCATCACGCGATTTCGAAACCTTTCCCTTGAATGCCATGAGGACAACAAAGAAGAAACCCTGGTGGAAATCTGTATACGCGGAATGACATCTATGTTCAAGTGGAAACTAGCTAATTTCAAATTCCAAACATTTGTGGAACTAGAAGAAACAGTCGCTAGAATAGCAGATTGCGCGGACATTCTAAGTTTGGAAATATGGATCACACTTGGCAACACTCGGTCAATATCGCCTCAGCACCAACATATAGAAACCACGCCGTGATCAACCTCGGCAGGAGAAGACCTCCCGTGTTTCACCCCTACAACGTAGGGTGGGGTAACAGGGGGTCCAGAACCGATCTGAATCGACTACCCCCTATCCCGTGTAGCAGGGAGCATATTATCGGCCTGCTCGAGCAGTGGGTAGCGAATCACGAAGTAACACTACCGCCCCTAGTCGTGGATATCAATAAGGTGGACAAAAACAATGTTAGATACTGCCATTATCATCGTCGATGATGCAGATGAGCAAGTTATAGCCTATTTGGAGGCTAAAGACCCGAGTGTCGTAATTTGGCTCAACAGGGATCCATTTTGATGGGAAACGGGCCAAAGAACCCGAGTTTCTTCAGAATTTATCCAAATTCCATCGTTTAGGGTTTCAAACATGCGTTTTTACTATTTTAGGAAAGTTTTTCTTTTGTTAATAACTTCTTCGTTAAGAGTCTGTTTGGGTCGCCGTTTACCGTATGAGGAATAAAGTTTCTCTTTTAAAGTACTTTAATATTTAGGAAAGCCTCAAATTTGCCAAAAATAGCAAATTTCGAGTTTGAGTCGGTTTAGGTTTTTTTTTCATCCTTTCTTGGCTAGCAAGTTAGGGTTTTCCCCCAAGTCTATATAAGAGTCTTCAGTATATTGTTTTAAACAGTTGAATTTGATTAATAATTTTTTATTATCAAACTTTTCTCAAGTTTAATCGATTTTTATCTATAGTTGGGAAACCAAAGTCTACATATTAATCACCGTTCATAGTCGGTGTACCTAGGAATACACACAGTCTGAACAAAACCTCTATTTTCTTTTTGTTCGCTAATATCCGCTGCATCAGTTGGTATCAGAGCAAAATCGATTCTAGGGTTAGTAATATGCCAAGACTAGCAGTTGGTCGAAGCCGTGGTCGAGGTCGAGGAGTTGTTCCGATTGATTATAATGCATGGAGAGAAGAAATATTGGACGAAATCCGAGTGATGATGGGTCGAGATAACATTCGACATGAGGAAGAAGAAGAAGAAGAAGAAGAAGAAGAAGAAGAAGAAGAAGGGGATAATACCAACCCTTTTGCTAGAGGACGTCGTGAAGGTAGAATAATCCAACGGGAAGATTTTGATCGCTGGAAGGCAGGAATAAAAGTGGAGATTCCATAATTTTATGGTGGTTTAGAACCGAAAGAGTTTCTTTCGTGGTTGAATACAGTTGAGGAAGTCTTGGAATTTAAGGATGTACTAGATAACAAACGAGTTCAGCTGGTAGCAACTACGTTCCGTGGGAATGCTAATTTGTGGTGGCAACAACACAAACTACAACGTTCTCGTAAAGGAAAACAGAAGTTAGTCTCATGGGAGAAGATGAAAAAACACATGAGAGGAGAATTTTTACCATACAACTGTATCGGATTGATGTTCCAGCAGCCGTAAAATCTACGAAAGGGAGCACGTTCTATAGACGAGTACACAAAGGAATTTTATCGACTACTTTCTCTTAATGATTTTCAGAGTCAGATGAGCAGAGAGTCGCTCGTTATATAGGTAGTCTCCCTCAACAATATCTGGATACACTCAATATGTTTGACTGTTGTTCTATTTCGGATGCACATCATAGAACAAGGCAAGTAGAGAAACAAGTGGGGCGTAGAAGTTAAAATTAGGGTAATGTGACATCTTCTCCAGCAAGTAACCGTAGTACGTCAACATCTAGTATTGTTAATAAACCTAATTTTGTGTATGCACCAAATAAAACTCATATAACACTTTTGGAGGTAGGTGTAATAAATGCGGTGAATATGGGCACAAAGCCACTGACTGTCGTAAAGTAGAACAGGTGAACAAGGTTCTTTTCACTGAAGGCGACCGTAAAGAAGATGCATGGGTAACTGATTATGAAGAGGATCATGAGGTTGATTCTGAACCTAATGACGAAGTAGTTACGGGAGATGCAGGAGTAAACTTTGTGGTAAGAAGAAGTTATCTCACTCCACGTAAAGATGAGGGTAATAGCTGGTTGCGTAATAATATAATCCAGACAACCTGTACGATCGAGGGAAAATTTTATCGTCTAGTTATCGATCCAGGCAGCTGCGAGAATCTCGTTGATGAAGAGGTCGTAAAGAGGTTCAAGCTGGAAACTAAGCCACACCCATATCCTTACAAAGTATCCTAGCTTAAGAAAGGGAATGAGGTAAAGGTAAACAAACTTTGTTTGATTTCGTTTTTAATTGGTAAAAAATATAAAGATAAATTCTGGTGTGATGTTATTAGTATGGATGCTTGTCACTTGTTGTTGGGTCGACCATGGGAGTATGACAAAAAAAGTAGTCATGATGGGTATCACAACACCTATAATTTTTTATAGCACGACGTACGTATAATACTTGTACCTTGTAAATAAACTGTTCCCAAACCACTTACCAGAGAAGCTACCAACCTCTTATCATTTAAGAAGTTTGAAGTTGAGATAAGAGATGCATTCATGCATTATGTGTTGATAGGAAAAGAAGAACATGTTGACAGTAACATCCCAACTGCAGCTAAGCCGCTAATTGAAAAATTTGAGGATGTTTTCCCCAAAGAGTTACCCAATGAGTTAACACCACTCTGGGATTTTCAACATTGTATTGATCTAGCTCTAAGATCAAGCTGTCCCACAAAGCACATTATAGAATGAGCCAGCATGAATAACTTCATCGTCAAGTGGAAGATTTGCTACAGAAAGGAATGATCCGACAGAGTTTAAGTCCATGTGCAGTACTAGCTTTGCTGATTCCAAAGAAAGATGGAACGTGGAGGATGTGTGTTGATGGTCGATCCATCAACAAAATCATAGTGAAATATTGTTTTCTGATTCCAAGATTGAATGACTTGTTAGATCAGTTGAGTGGAACGAAGGTATTTAATAAGATCGATTTGAAGAGTGGATACCATCGGATCAGAATTCGTGAAGGTGATGAGTGGAAGACTACTTTCAAAACTCGAGAAGGATTGTATGAGTGGATGGATATACCATTTGGATTGACCAACGCACCAAGTACATTCATGTGTATCATGAATCTAGTACTACGGCCTTTTATCGGTACTTTTGTGGTTGTTTATTTCAATGATATTCTTATTTATGGTTCTAACATGGACTTGCATGTCAAACATCTTCGAGAAATGCTCTCATTTCTACGCATGGAGAAATTATTTGCATCCATTAAAAAGTGTTTATATATGACATATCGAGTTTTATTTTATCTGTTACGTTGTGACAAAGGATGGGATCAAGGTAGATGAGTCCAAGGTCGAAGCTGTTAGAAATTAGGCTACACCCACTACGTTACACGAGTTGAGGATTTTCCATGGCTTCGCTTATTTTTACCGGTGTTTTATTCCCCACTTCAATACCATTATGGCACCCATCACTGAGTGCATGAAAGGCAGAAGTTTTCGTGGTCTGACAAAGCGGATGAGGCCTTTGAAGCAGTCAAGACAAAGCTGATTACTGCATCGTTGTTAGTGCTACCTGATTTCAGCAAGTTGTTTGAATTACACTGTGATGCATCAAAGGTGGGGATTGGAGTTGTTTTGAGGATGATACAAATTTTCATCCACACGAATCATCACTGCAATCCAATATTGATTCCCTCCCATTTTCTTCTACGCGACTCAGTCCTTCCGCCTGTACTAATCTCGGATGATTTTAGGTTAATGCACGCGTTGGGTAGTATCAAGTTAGATGAGTCAATAGACACTGAGCAAGGTCTTTCGTCTAACTCGAAGGGTAGCCCCTTGGTTCCCTTGACCACTAGTGGACTCCTCCGGATGATCATGAGTCATTGAAGAAGGAAGTTAAGAAGGGGAAGATGCTCCCTCCTTCGCCAAGGAAGAAACCAAGCAAGGTCCAAACTCCTTAGCCGGCTACGGGTCCTTCTGATCAAGTATATTTTTTGCTTAAAGCCTTTCCTTTCCTCCGAAATTATCTCTTTTCTTAAAAAAAATAAAAAGTAAATAAAATTGTGTGTCATCAGGTGGATCTCCATGTTGGTTCTATTGGGTACAAACCCCGCTCCTTTACGGTAGAGGAATGTCTTAACATTCCTGAACACGAGTGGTTGCCTCGTCGTAGGGATAAAAAAGCTAAACCTGACGCGGGAATTATGCCAATTCCGCGTATTCGCCAGTCTGTCTTGGCTGATGCTTTTCTTATGTCTCCTCTGCAAGCCAAAACTCGGGCTATCACAAGTCCGACTTCTTCCTCTTTTGTGGATCGTATACATAATTTGGGTGTTGACCAAGGGTGGTGGTGCCGTCTCTTCACGTTTACATGTTGTTTCCCTTAATCCTCTGGTGGCCACCACTACCCGTTCTCAGACCCAGTCTCAGGAGACGCCTACCAGCCTGCTTGGTTCATGTAGTCGTGGTGGTTCATCTTATTCTCATCATGGTGTATCTCAGGACCATGTGCCTTCTGACGAAAACCCATCTCCTTCTGGTAATTATTCTCTTTTGCTCCCCACGTATCACCTTCTCTATTTCGTGTTTGTCCTTTTTTTGGTAAGATATATATATTTTGTTTTTCTATTTATGCGTCTGTTCTACTGCTTTATTGAATGTTTGTTTCGTGTTTTTTTTTTGTTTATTATTTATTATTATTTTATTTTTTTAGGTTCTACTGGTGGTTTGAAGTCGTCTTCGGGTTTTTCTCGTCCTCCTTCCGAGCCTTCTCCCGCTCGCGTGTCGTCCCCTAATCGCCAGCCTTTTAAGGTTAGTTTCATTCATTCATTTTCATTTTATTTTTATTTTTATTTTTATTTTTATTTTTATTTTTATTTATTTTTTTTATTTTTATTTTTATTTTTTTAGAGACACTTTTCTTATATTTTTCCCCCCATTTAAAAAAAAAAAAAGATTATGAAGAAGCGGATTAGATATTCCGCGTTTAAGAAGGATGCTTCCAGCGTCATAAGCAATGTTAAACGTGCGAGGCTTGTAGGAAATGATTTTGTCCAGGCTACTCAAGAAGAAGTTGACGTGGCTGTCTTATTAGTTAAGCCGGAAGATCCTACCCTCTGCTATCCTTCAGTCGTGAGTGCCAACAAAGCCGGGGCAACTGAGAACCATAGATTAGCACATGGCTTTTGGGTTCCTTCGAATTTATCCTCCACTTATAGGATGATTGTCGAACGTAACGGTCATATGGTGAACGAGGGCATGATTAAGGATATAAGTACTTTAGTCTTTATGAATAAAGGTTTGCTTGAAGATGCGGAAGGGCTTTTCCGAGTACGTGATGGTCCTCCTGATATTGTTGGTAAACTGAAGGAATGAGAGTATTTCATTCAAGCTGGCACAGATCTCAAGTTTCCCATAGCGGGGCTGGCCCAGTTGCTAGGTACCGTAAAGAGCAAGTTTGATCCGCGTTCCGTTTCAAAATGTTGAACTAGAGCAAAGTCTAAAGGGTCTGACTAAAGTGGCTCAAGAAAAGAAGACTTCCCTGAACAAGCTTCTCGCTGATGTTTCAAAATCTACGCGAGAGGCTTGTGAAGCCGAAGGTGCTTTGACCCGGGTGCGTGAGAACCTTGGGCGGAAAAAACGGGATTTGGCTTCTTTCGAGGAAGTCTAAAGTTATTTTAAATTTATTCTCCTTGGTATTGACTGTTTGTAATATGTTTGTGCTTCCCCCTCTTTTTTTTGGACTTGGTCGTCTTCCTTCTTCCTCTCTCCTTTTTTTTAAAAAAAACTTATTTGGGATTTTGATGACTTTTACTATGGTATTCTAACTGTCTTAAGTGGTTGTTTTACTCTTGACATTTATTTTGATTGTGTGTTTATTTATTAGTGGCATCTGAATTCCAGGTATTTTATTATGGTGGTGGTTGTCTATTTATAAATAATGCTCGTGTTGTTTTTATTTTGTTAGTCTTTCCTGATGGTTTACCATGCGGCATTTGTTCTCATTCATGGTTTGGAACAAAAATTACATCGCTTGATTGAAGATAGATTTAATGCTGAAGCGCAATGGGAAGGCGCATACGTCGCTCGCAACGAAGTGGCCGATCAATGGTATAAGGCGGGTCTTATCCATCAGGCATTCACTATTCGTGATTTGGCCGCTAGTGCTTATGAGGCGGCATTGTGTGTATACGGCTTGGCTAATGATGAGATAAATATTGTCGAGCGTATTCTCATGGAATCTAATGAGACGTGTTGACAACTTGATCAATATATCCCTCGTGTTGCTAAATTACTCCGAGTTCTCCGCGTTATTGGGATGTAGAAGCTGTAGTTGCAGTTGCTCCGTTTTATTTTTTTGTCGCGACTGTTATAGTTGTAATTGTAGTTTATTTCGTGATTATCCTGTAATTAAATGTTACGTCTATTTTATGGACACGTGGTTATGTCTATCTTGGATTCCTATTTAAATTTTTTTCTCTTCAGTCATATGTTTTGGCTTATGCATGTTATTTGTTCTTATTTAAGTGTTCTTTGTCTTGGAGAAATTTATGTCTCTTCTCTTCCTCTCTTTTCTTTTGAAGGATGGCTCACGAGTTACATGGGTATACCTTAACCATGGTTCCGTAGTTGCTACTGACATGACCTCAGACGCGCATAAAGAACTCGAGCGACTTTTGGTAGTGAAAGCCAAAGTAGGGGTGTTGATGACTCATAGGTTAGCTCATCGGGCTTCCATGGATGCCGCTTGGGGAGATCAACATGAAACGTTTGAGATCGCTCAGAAATCTCATGCTGACGCTCGTATTATGAGTGACGTCAATCAGCTGCTCGCTGAGGCTCATGTGAGGCGTTGTGCTGCCAACTCTCAGTATCACGAGGTTGTGCTTATGATGAAATATTTGGATCGGGAGATAGAAATCTGTCGTGCTATGTTGGCAAAGCCAGACGATTAGTTTGTATTGGTGTCTTTTATTGTAGCACTTTATCATTCGTTTGATTGTACTTTGTATTGTATCTGTCTGGGGATTTGTAATTCCTAAGCATTTACTTTTCATAATGGTCCTTGTTAATGACAATAAATATTTATTGCTTCTTCAGTTTAAACCTTCCTTTGTTCTTTTTTATTTTTCATTTTATTTCCTCCTTTCCTATTTACTTTCCCATTCATTTCTCTTTCCTTTTTTCTTTTGAGAATGTCCCATCAACTTCACAGATATACTTTAACCATGGATGTTGTGTCTTCCCTTGTGACACCGCTTGACAAGCGGGATGAGTTAAAGCGGCTTCTGGTGCTGAAAGACGAGGTGGGGATGTTGATGACCCATAGGATGAGCCATCTTGCTGCCATGCGGGCTGCCTTTAGGGAACATGACGAAACTCTCGAGATTACTCGTAACGCCAATGCCCCTGATCGGGTCCTTCGTGATGTCCAACTCTTGCATAATGCAGCAGTCACTCGGCGTTATTTAGCCAGTCAGTTGTATGACGAGGCTATTCTTATGATGCGGGATTTGGAGCGAGAGATAAAGGCATGTCGAGCGGTGATCGCTAGTCAGGATGATTAATCCTATGACTGCTGATATTCCCTAGAAGGTTATTAATGTTCATTTGTGTTCTAATGCTCATTAAATATGATTTTGAATGCGTAGTTATATCTTCTTCTATATATTTCATTCCTTATTTGGTTATTTTAATATTAACCTCCGGGTGCTCTATGATAGAGTGCTCCTGGAACTGTTATGAATTGTTTCAACACCTTTGTCGGGATGGAATGCTCTTCGTCGGTCCTCATGAGGTCTTTGAGATACATTTTTCGCCAATCATCCGCGTCTCCGAAAGCTGCATCTTCTCTCCAAGTACTCGGTAGGTCCCTTCTTTTTATTGTTACGGTCCCTTCCTCTTTACCTCAATTGGATCTTGTCCGCAAGCGTGGATAATGCATATGCGTGCCTATTGGATCTCCTTTTTGTATGCTCCACCATGGTTGTACTTGTCTCAGCCATTAGGCTCTGCGTTTCTGCCCGGTATGGCACTAAATGCACTTCTTTTACTTGAAGCTCTCTGTTTACTTAGCTAGCAACCAACTTAGAATCTCCTTTGACTCCTAAGTTTCCGAGGCCAAGTTCCTTGGCCATCCTCAATCCTAGTATCAGTGCTTCATACTCGGTCATATTATTACTATACTGGAAGTCCAACTTGAAAGCATATGATAATAATTCTTCCGTCGGTGTTTCGAACACGATGCCCACTCCCACGAATTTCTCATATGAAGACCCGCCAAATGACATCGTCCAGATTACTTCTCCCTCGGCTTATGCTACTTCTCCTAACACATCATCGTGGGTTAATGTATCGTCGTTTCTCGTAAAAGCGGCTAAAAGATCAGTAATTGCTTGACCGCGGACACCCATGGGCTTTTGATAATTGAGTTCAAACTCGGATAAATGCAGGAGCCATCTCGCGGTTCTCTCCTTTAAGATTGTTTTTGTTGCGAGATACGTGATTGGGTTGGCCGATGCAACAACAATGGTTTCATGTACTAAAAGGTAGGACCTTAGATTTTGTGTCGCATATATCAGGGACAGACACGCTTGTTCGACCTTTTGGTAACATAGCTCAGCGTCTTTCATGACCCGACTAACGTAGTAGATGGGCGATAGATTGTCATTTCCTTTATCTTGTGCCAAAAATGCGCCTATATCTAGATTTATAAAAGCGGTATAAAGGTAGAGGGAATCTCCCTTGAGAGGAGGGAGGAGCACCTGGGGACTAACTGGGCATTGCTGGAGTTGGCGGCATGCGTCCGCTGTGCTTTTCCCCATTCAAATTTTATGTTTTTTCTAAACATTAGAAGGAAAACTGTCAGGAGTTGAGTGAGGCCCGGGATAAAACGCCGTACATATGATACTCTCCCAATAAAGGTTTGCAATTCTTTTACGTCTTTGGGTGGCGTCATCGTGGTAATAGCTTTCACTTTATCTGGGTCTACTTGTATCCCCTCATCTGTCACTATGAAACAAAAAAAATTGCCCGAAGTTATGCCAAAGGCGCATTTCAGCGGGTTCATCTTTAGATTGAATCTGCAACATCTATCGAATGCCCGTCTCAAGTGTTCGACATGATCCTTCATTTCCTTTAATTTGATTACGATGTCGTCCGCGTAAACCTTGAAGCTCTGGTGAAAGAGATCGTGGAATATTAATGTCATCGCCCTTTGGTAGGTGGCTCCGACATTTTTCAGTCCGAAGGGCATGACCACGTAGTAGAAGTTTCCATACGGTGTCTGAAACACTGTTTTGAACGCGTCCCCGGCTGATATTTTGATATGATTATATTTGATGAACCCGTCCATGAATGAGAACATGTTGTGTCTTTCAGTGGCATCTACTAATGTGTTTATACGCGGCAATAGGAAGTCATCTTTATGGAACGCTTGGTTGAGGTCTCGATAATCCACGAAGCAACTGATCTTCCTATTCTTCTTCACAGCCGGCACGATATTTTTTAACCACGTGGGGTGTTGTATGGGTTTCATGAATTTAGCCTCTAGTAGTCGCTCGACCTCCTCTTTTATCGCTAAAGTAATTTCCTACGGAAAGTCGTGGCTCCTTTTGTTTGATGGGTCGATATTCGAGCGAGACGCTCAGGTTGTGGGAGAAACGCTCAGGTTGTGGGCCACGAGGTTGCAATCCAAGCCTGACATCTTATCGTATTTGAAAGAAAACACGTCCTTGTATTCTATCAACAATCCGACCAACGTGCTCCTTTCTTCTCCATTCAAATTTCTGCTTATTTTGATGAGTCGTTGTTCATCCTTTGTTCATATGTTTACATCCTCCATTCCGTCTGCAATTATAATCTCTATGGTGCGCTCTTCCGTTGATTTCTCCATATATTTATCATCTGGTTCCGAAGGTGATCCGATTTCTTCAACTAGCTCTGAGGGTGACTCTGTCATTTCTTGATCGCCAAAGGCCAAAATACATTCGTGCCCAAACTCGGGAGTTCCCTCGGATAATTGCTATAAATGATATACATGCCTCCCTTATGGATTTAAAAAACGTCGAAACTGTAAGTTCCCTTGTAATTTTTGCTTTTGCGGGGGAGGGGTAGTCGTCATTCGGGATGGGCTGAATACCGACTTCACGGTTTTCTCGTTAGTGGTCAATTCGTCCTTCCACTTAGGTAGTGGGGTAAGTACAGTTGTTGCTGTTTCTTCTGCTTCCTTCGGGATATCATAGAACACAGTGTCCGCCACTTATACTTCTTCGGGGCCAAAGGGGTTATCAGTCGCTGCAATCCAATATTGTTTCCTCCCATATTCATCTTTACACACTGATGGTAGGTTGACTCCATGACTTTGTTGTTGAGCAGCCATCCTCGCCCTAGTAGTACATTAAAAGTTGTATCATCTTCCAATACGTAAAATGGTGTGAGACCCCTTATCGGCTTTGATGCATCACAGTGTAATTCAAAATCATCGCTTTCCGAAACATGCTCAGATTTCAGAGTCACGTCCTCGACCTCAGTAGTGAACTCGTAGGGGAGGGAACCAGTACGGCCATCATGGTAAGGAAGAGGCTTGAACTCACATGTTATATCCATATGTTTCTTGAGAGTATTCTTTGAATATCTCCCTTTCCCGCGCCATAGGGCCATGGGAGGATAATAGTAAGAGGTTGGAACCACATCAAAAGTGTTGTCTTCTCTCTCGACCCTTTCTTCACGATGGATAACTAAATCGTTAACTGAGGGAGCATACTTAGGGAAATGTTCCCACACCCAGGCTTGAAGAAAGTTGGCTGCAACAAAGGTTTCAACAACGTGACGAGCGTCTACCCTACGAATGTCTTTATAGAGAAGATCCAGTTGATGATACAAACCACCTAAGAACATAGGTGCTAGAGGAAATGATATACCCCGTAACGTCATCACAGCCATCGGCACAAGCTCATTTTTGATGGTGTCACGAGGGCTATGTTCAAAAATATCATGACAAAAGGAGAAATGCCGCTAGCTCAGCTCGAGCATTCTTTTTCTTTTGGACAGGAGAGCCGACCTCCCCGTCTGTGGGATTTGGAGCCCAGTACTTCACCCATAAAGGGAAGGAAGCGCGCTTATTGACTTTTTTTTATCACGACCAGGAATGACCCCACCTCGCGGTGTATCAAGGATGGAACTCTTCATGGCATGAACCATCATTTTCCCGCCGATAGGATGAGTTGTAGCCTTCTCTTCCTTTGACGTAGGGGTCACCTTAGATTTTCCCTTAGTCGACTTTCCTGAACCAACGATGCTTTGATAGACACATTTTTGTGTCTAAATTGTGCTCGATTATCTATTTTAATAGTGTTCGATTTTGTACTATTTATGGTTTTTTATGTCTTTGTAGGTATTTTTGAGAAATAAAAATTTGCGGAAAAATCGGTTCGAAAAGTGTTAAAGGCACCCGGAAAAGTGTTAAAGGCACCCAACTTTTGGATTGGGGACACCCTCTTTTGTATTTCAAACACCCGAGAATAGCGGGAATGGTTCTTCACGTAAAAATATTCCTGGATTGGTTGGAAACCGAGATTTAGGGGATTAAAACGTGTTCATTGTATCTCAAAATGATTAAACACTCGAAAGATACCCTAACACGTCAATGTTGCCGTAAAAAAAAAGGTTGACAGTCAAGTTTTTCACCGATGAATCCCTTTTCTCCCTGGATTCGGTAAAAGAAGATTTGGAGTTCGAGTTGGAGTTGTTTTTGAATCCTTAATCGGTTCACAAGGGTTTCTAGGGTTTACTAATACTATATATAGCAAAGAAAAGCAAAGAAAAACTAAGTTGGAGCCACCGGAAAAAATCAGGAGAAAAAACTTACGATGCTGAGAAGAAGAAGAAGAGTAACAGACTACACCTCTGAACCGTCATTTTCTTTGTCGCTTTTTCAGTCGTATCTTCAGCTGCTAAGGCAGTCTTATTTCTAATGTGGTATCGGTCCGTTCTTCTTTCCTGTTTCCTTTTATTTCTTCTGTAACACTGAGATCACTTCACTGTAACGTTTATATACGTCTCAAAACTTCCATGTTACTCCTTTTTCACCATTGTAAGCACCTTTTGAGCAATGAAAGTCTATTTTTAGTGTGTTTCCATTACAATGAGCTAATCACCATAGCTGGGGCGACGGAGGAAGCCGTTCATCCAATAATTATGGTAACTTCTATTTTTATTATATTTATTCTACAATTCTTTTATTATTAATTGCTTGAATTAAAATTAAAAAAATGGTTTTTCTCAAATAATTGTGTTTTCTTCTGATGGGTCATACTTGGTTTTCAAACTCTTGATGTCTCATGCTCTTGATTAACAATTATTCTTTCAAAAACCTATCTTTGGCATATTTAGATTAAATTGAATATAAGAATTGTTAGATGTTATCAGTGAAGTATTGGTTAATGGTGGAATATTAAGCCCTAGTATTTCTTTATACATTTTAAAATCAAATTGTTTTAATTATCTTTATTTTCTGTTATTAAAAATTAGGTCTAGAAATTAAATCTTCACGAGTCCGAGAATCGAACCTATTTTACCACTATTCTAAAATCCTATCACGCTTTCCTCCACAGGGTGAGCGCCACTTACTCGAGGTTATTCCTTCCTCGCTGGCCGGGATTTTTGAGACTCACCCTTATAATTAATCAAGTAAGCATATAGAGCCATGTCCGATTCATCCATGGCCTCGAAAATGGTCGCTTTGTGATGAAGATGAGATCCTTGAATCGGTAATCCCATTAAGGCCACAATGTCCTCCAATACGGGAGTTGCCTCGCCCCAGGCGAAAAAGAAAGTATGAACTCGAGAAATCCAACGCGAATAAAGTCTAGCCATGTCACTTCTACATTTGACTACCACACGATAAAGAGATGCGTCTATCGCGTCATCTATCCCCAAGGAGCGAAGCGTAACTGAATGATCGGGGTTGGAACGGATATATGTGACCCAAGACTCCCAGAGGGGAGAAGCCTCTGCTGAAGAACGCAAGTCTACGGTCAGAAAGTGATAATCCCCACGTTGAATGGCCATACGCCGAACTTTATTGAAAGCATAAAGAGGTTAGTCGCCTCCCTTTGAATGCATAAGCCACTTAAGAGACACGAAGAAGGGAAGTAAATCCAGGTTGGTCAGACGTGAATCTAAATAGTCGTCCGTCGGTGGAATTCGTTTACCATCAGCAAAAACTGGGGGCTGCATAGCTTCGGAAAAATTCTCGGCTGCCAAGGATTTCTAGAACGGAGTATAATTGACCATCATCCGGCATGGGAAGAGATCCACCATCAGACTGGCCCCTAGGCTCGGATTCAGCTTGAGTCTATTTCTTCCTCTTTCTCCGTCGAGGAGCGTCTAGGGGAATCGTCTGACATTAAGATTAACAGGGAAAAGATACGCAGTAAAAAAGGAAATGAAGTGGTAAAGGATAGGTTGCGTGACTATATAATGAGACTTTTCCTTGACCAAAGTGGGGATATGACGGTTACTCAGAAGAGGGTAATTGGGAAGGTAGTGGGACACATTACAAACTAACCAATGCGCGAGTGTGGGGGGGAACGTGTTAAGAAGTTAGTCGAGAACTGTTCTAAAGGAATATGGGTTGACTATTGGGCTATCCAATGGTTAGCCCAACAGTCAGGGAGCTATGTTGATACCTGAAAAATGACTACCCATTTATAAGGGGAGTCATTTCTGCTAGGCGGGCCTGAACTCATCACTACCTTAGGAATTTAGGGGTTAAGCCCAAGTACTTAGGAGTATATCCATGGGAATACGAGGAAAGGAGAGGAATAAGAGGACAAGTCAAGGGTAAGACTAATGGATGGCACTTTAGTAATAATAAGGGATTGAAGGAAGACATGTGTCAAGGGAAGGTAAAGAGGGAAAGTCTATAAAAGAAAAAGAAATAGTACAAAGAAGGGATCCCCTTTTTCTCTCTCTATACATAGAAGGAAAGATGTAGTTCTTGCTGTGATTAGGATTGGTCTCCCCTTTACGAATTTACCCTAAACACTGACCGAATACTATTAAGACGTATCTACTCAAAATATTAACAATCATATGTGTTTTTTCAAACACTAACAACTGAATTTTCCACGTGACGACTTAATTTGGGAGAAAACATGAAAATTAATTAAATATTATATATAATAGATTTGTGCCCGTGCTATGCACTGGGCATAATTGACTTCTCCAATAAGTAAGTATTGTTATCCCACTAGATAAAATAATGATGAAAATTGATAGTTCCCGTACCTGTTTTTTGTACCATCCAACCAAGTTTTTTTCTTCTTAACAATATGACGATGAAAATTGATAGTTTCCCATCTCATATGAGACAGTTCCTGTGGAACGTAGTCGTTAGATGGATATGAGAGAATATTGTAGTCGTTGGATGAAGGGAAATAACTTAACAAATTGATGATGAAATGCATGTATCTTTTTGTTATTCCCTATAAATAAAGATCTTAATATACTAGTTATATTAATTAAGAGTAAAAAAAAAAAAGCAAGGATATGAATGATGACCTGCTTTTGGATTAATATCCTGAACATTAAGTGTAACTATACATAATTATTTTTGAAAACGATTGTATTTAAGTTACAAACAATTATACTATTTGATATTGAGATTCTCCCGGTCTACCAACACGGTGCAATAACAATTGTATTCCTTCCACACACCCTTTTACTGCATCATTTCACTTATGTAATCTTAAATCGTTCCTCTTATTGAGAATATATACTATTGATTAGTAACCAAACAACCTCATCATATTTGATTGTTTATATAAACCACTCAGCAATTCCCTCGTAGGGTTTAAAAAGCCTCCCATACTTGATCATATTCTCTTGGTTCTAGATCAAAAGATTTACACACTCAATTAGAGCAGCATCAGTATTCGAGACAGTAGTTGAGCATCCTTCCATTAAAAAATCAACAACAAAGATGGCCAACACGACATGTCTGGAATGCCTTGTTGATGTTTCCATAGGCATAACGCATCTGGTTTGTGAATTGTGAGTCATAAACACCATTTAGTAAACCCACACCCTGTGATAGAAAAACACATGGAATTTGTGTAGAGAGAACAATGCAAAGAGGAAACTTAACACATATATAGTTGAACTTACACTAATGAATATATAACAATTCACAATTACAACCACATCAGACATATATATCATGAAACTTAAAAAGGTAACTAATAGCCGTTAAAAAAAATTTGGCCTTTTTTTCCCTAAGTTAACATCAACAGCATAAGAACAAAAATATAATTAGAAGGTATTATATAACTGTTTACCAATTTTTCGAAAAAGAAAAGCCCAAGCATGTTACTGAAAGATGTTCAATATCCATTTAACTGAATGCATAAGTAATCACTGTATAAACGCGTCTATTTTTGAAGTTATCTACTGAAATATGATCATGAAACACTATTACGTTAGCATCAAGCTTTGCTCATCCTCATTCATGATTGTAAATGAGTACACTCAGTCAAAACATAATAATTAAAACTTTCTCTCTAAAGTTAACTTATATAAAAGGACGATTTCAACTTGGTTCATCACCACAATCATGAAAAGCATTGTTGAGTAAGAATGAGATGATGTATGTTTTGAGGAGTTACCGTAAAGTTATATTTCATGAATGAAAGATCAGCAACCCTCAATAACATAAAAACAACAACATTACCCACAATTAATTATTAACTCCCAAGAACACGATTTTCTGAAGGAAGCCATGAGCATCTAAGGAGAAAAAAAGAAGAAGATGCACAATGAATTAAATTAAGTTGTAATCCAGGAATATTTGTATGCTAATATACTGTGAGATGCTGATTTCTGTTGACAGTCAAAACAATACGAATGCATTCTTCTTTTTCAAGTGATATACTTAGAAATATCCTAAACAAACAGCTTCGGTGCTAAGTGGAATTTCAAATAAACCGCATTTGCTAGGTATAGACCCAAAACGATCATATCAAAAGTTACTTAATAGAATAAAAAGTAACAAATTTAATATAAAAGTGAATTACCTAAGACGACTCAAGGTGAAGTATCCTTGCTTTGATCCTAAACTAAATTTTCAATTATGACTACAATCACCCACCCTTGTTGATTGAAGCAAGTTACTAACCCGTTGTTCTTTGACCTCGGCGGGTACCAAATCATCAATCTCTTTTTCAACACTAAATATCGGCTAATCAACTGGAAAGTCCATATACATTTCCCCTATTGGAAGTTAATGATGAAGAAATCTGATAGTTGTTTGTACCTTTTTGTTATACCTTCCAACCAAGCTCTTTTAATTTTATTATGATAAATTCCACCATTGTATTCGTCTTTGAGTATCACCACAACATGAAACTAACTTAACCAAATATAGTGTTTTGGTAAGAGATAAAGTCAGTCTACTGGGATGGAGTATCTAGTGACACGGAATTTAGGCGGGAAACGTACCCCTGCCAAGAAGAAATCTTCAGGTATTTAGCTTTGTGCTTTCTTGCTTTGTATTGTTTGCCTTAACCGGTTCTAATCTTGTATAGTTCTTGATATTTTGTTATCATGAAATTTTGATGTTTAACGATGAAATTGAACTCGTGCTAATTGTTTTTCTTGATATCTTGTTTGCAACAAATTTGATCTCTACAACAAGAGCAAAGTACGAGTTTATATCGTAAAAGTCAAACCATATTATCTATCTCTCATCGAAAAGGTGGATAGTCAAGCCATACTATGTATATAAATTTTTTTGTCTAATTTGTTTCTACTTATAAAATATTACTGAAGTGTTTACCGTATTTCCCCTCAAAGCTAAGATGGTGAAATTTCTTGTCTTAACACATCCATCAAGCCGGAAAAGTCAATACCGGAAAATTACATAAATAACGTATATTGTTGTTTGTAAAAGAACCATATTATTGGGGCTGCAGACTTTTCTTCATGGGGGATGCAGTGGATTATTGTGCCCAAAAAAGGGATATGGGATGACCCAATCAGGTTAAGAAGTCTTATTTACCCTTTGGTTAGTATTTTTATTAGTATCATTACATTATTACCCTTCCAAAATAATCTAAATCTAACCTAAATCTAAAAAATAAAACTAAAACCTAAATCAAACTCTTCCCATTCTCTCTTCTTCTTTCAAAACCAAAAACAAAACCCATCCAAAATCTCAATCGATTATCACTGAGTCTTCTCAAAAAAATTCACGCTAATTATCAAGATGAACATGTCAATAGTTACAAGATCATGCCGAATTGGTTTGAATCCATTATCAATTGAATCTGGAACCTCCTCCGTTGTTGATCCACAAAATGAAGATTTGGTGAATGAAGAAGTTCAATCACCAGTGAATCCTATCGAAATATTTGTTATTAGGTAACAATCGAAAAAACTCATTGTTTATATTAGGTTTTTATTGAAAAAGTTGGCTTGATTGATGGAGTTAGTTTTTTTTTTGATTTGAACTGTATACGGCTAGGTCGACAACATTTCCCAACCGTATATTATTTATTACGGTTGAGAAAAGATGAACTCCTAGCCGTAGATTTGTTTTACGGTTGGGAAAGGATAAACTCTCAACCGTAGATGGTTCCCTGCGGTTTGCTTTTCCTAGCCATATGTTGATCTGGATTCAACCAGTGAACCTTGGTATTTATGCCATTCTTACGGTTGGGAAATTGTAACATTCCCAACTGTAAGCCCATTTACGGTTGGGTCGTGTGGCTTTACCTAGCCGTAGATACAAATGTAAAACTAATTTTTTCCAAAATTTTTGCTTGTTTGTAACATATTTAGGAATCGAACAAAAGTGTTGGTCAAGTACTTGACCCTTTTCATTGAAGATGGGGAGTCATTGAGTGTTGAAAAACAAAGAACAAATCTACAAGGGCTTAAAGAGATAGCTAAACTTGACGAGGATATCCAAGAGAATGTTGTCGTAGTGGATGAATGAGTTATGGACTTGTTGAACCTTAGTGTTTTTATCTTTTGCTATCTAAGACTTACTTTGTTGTAGTGTAGTGTGGTTGATTATGGATTTGAACAGTACTCTTGTTTTTATTAGTTTTTTTATTATGAACATGAATTTCTTAATATAGCTTGAATGAATGGATTATAGTTTTTTTTTTTATTGTTAGTGATTCAAGATATAAATAACTGAAAAAACTCAACTCATGGTCACTTACGACTAGATGTCCGCCATAAAAACCAACCATACAAACCTTAGGAGTTGTTTACGGATAGCTTTTTACACTTATCTAGTCGTAAGCGACTCTGTGTTAGGTTTACGACCATCTTTTCCAGACTAGTGGATAGTATTTAATATGCCCATGCAACTACAGATGGGTTCTCGTGCACGACCTAGTCGTATGTAAGTTCTACGACTAGGAGTTCTTATTAATCCAGTCGTATATCATAGTTTACGGCTTGGAGTTCATTTTTTCCCAACCGTATATTACTTATACGACTAGGAAACCATGATTTTCCAGCCGTAATTAGCCTACATCTGGGATTTGGGGGTTTTCTGGCAGCGAAAAAGTTAAACTTTCTACGTATTTTAAGCAATTACATGCAACAAAAACAGAATTGGAGTTAAGTTAGATGTATAACTGACTACTTTGAGCTTCATTTTTTTCATATTCTTGGCTTGGATCTTCAAAATCATAGTAAGGTTCATATTCTTGAGTTTGGGTTAAAAACTCTTGATTATCTAGAAAATCAGCCATCTCTGGATCATTGTTTTGTTATATGAATATCTTCTTTGATTTAGGAGAAGAGGATTCATCTACCTCATAACTCTTGTTAGCATCACTCATTTGGGTGTTGAAAATCAAAATTTCTAGGTTAAAAAAAAATTTCTTCTTTTTTTTTCCAATTTTTCTTCTCCCTCCAGAAGAAAAAAAAAGTTTTGATTTTAGTTTTCCATTAACTTTAAACTAAATCTTTAAGCTAATCAACTAACTCTTAATTAGTTTAGTAGTAGCACTAGTTAATCTAGAGTAGTCTAGGTATTATAAAAAATACTTGGATAAGGGGCATTGGGGTTTACTTACAAGATAACCCTATTTTGTTATCTTGTAAGCCTATAAAAAAAGTCTACAACCCCAATAATAGGATTCTTGTAAAAGGTCATAACCGATAAGGATGCATTGTCTTTTAATTAAGAGCTATATATATTAAAGATAATAGTCGTTTATTAATGATAATTAAACGTATATGATCGATTTAGGTGTTGTCCATCCACTGTAAGTGGTTTGATCTGGTACAATTAAATATGAGGTGTAAAAGAATTGTAATAATTTTTAAACATAATAGTTAACAAGAGAATGGGCTCTTTTAACTAGAATATTTACACCAATAGAACTTTACGAAATGTCCTCATCCAAATTACCATATCATAAAAGACCTACTTCCGTGAATAAGAGGCACCACCATTTTATCACTGTTGGAACCTCGGAGCTTTATTTGTCTAAGCCTTTAAGTGTTTAGATTTAGTGAAGTGTCGTAACCGATGGAAGCCGTGAAGGTTTTTTAAAAGGGCACATCTTAAATACGTCGAGAACCGTGAGGTGTTCGTTTTGAAAAGACATATCTTACCGGTGGGTAACAACTTCTGGCCAAATATGGTAAGACGTATTTTCTGAGAAAACATGGAATTGATGATTGATTGATTCTGAGAGTGTAATGCTTTAATTCACGGTGGCTGTGGTTCATTTCTTCAAACTGAAATTTAGAGATAAGAAGATCTTATATAGCTCTGATGCTGACTACCTAGTCGACAAAATGTCTCTAAGGTGATTGGAATATCTCAAACGATGCAATGGTCGCTGATATCAATAATCCATTATCGACCCACAGGTAACCTTTTGTATGGTCTATGTTATGATTCATAATTACTTAAAACTACATTTTGTTCTTTCTCGGTTCAATGACATTAGTTCTATTCTATACTCAAATTGTTTCCAGTAGTTAGTGTACCGTGCTGTCGCTGCCGTATATAACTACTAGAAAGTCTCATTTTATACACAAATTTGCATGCCAGTAGCATAACATGATACTTGGACCGATTTCCAAGCCTTGTTCCAGAACTAAGAATTTAGGATGGAGGTTGTTTCAAAACAGTTTCGTCGGAGAAAAGTTCAATTCCAACTGAAACTAAGTTACAGAAACAAGTAAAACAGAGCAAGTATACTTCAGGTTTCTCACACTGATGCTCCTTTACTGCATTAACCCGTAGAAGAAGTTGTGTTCAAGTCCTAATCTTTGGACCCCCAACCCCAGAAGTGCAATGTCACGTAATATTTGAACTTTCTGTCCTAGAAGGTTAAGTATTCCTGAGAAAAAAAACAATGGAACATACTGTAAGATAATGATACATTATCAAATTAATATTGAACAGTGTCTCAGATAAAATTTGTTCTCAAAGATTGAAGTATTAACCTGTATTTTCTTGGGATTCAACAACAGATATGATAGAATCCTCTTGACCTGCATCGTCATTTAGGTCCAAGTTTAGTGCTCCTTGAGATTGCATAGTGTGTAAGCGTGCTGTTGAGTCAAGCTCCATGTACGGTGGAAATTCATGCAAATCTTTCTCCTCACACTCTTCTCCTGTCATGCTTCGGTCTGAAACGAGATCTTCAGTCTGGGCCTTTTGATTGATGACTACTTTTATTTCAGGGTCCATAATAGCTTCACCGAGAGTTTCGGTATTCAAACTTAGATTTTCTAGTTCAAATGCACTTTTGGAGACAGGTTCCGTTGAATCTCTATTTTGGCTGATATAATTCGTCTTGTCCATACCAGATGACGTGTTGTACCTACTTCTGTCCTCCATGCACTTATCTCCCAAATTTTCTTTGTCTTCTAATGCATGTTCAGTTAACCTTTCTCTTTTTCCACAACAATCTTCATTCTGAATGGATCTATCAAACGAAATATCAAGTGGAGATGTGGGGCTGAACCTATCCTCATTGACAACAAAATCATCCATTGAACCTGGTATCTTATTCATCACTTTCAACTTAGAATACGGAGAACTGGTGTTTGATTCAGTCACAAAATCATCATCAATGACCCCCATATCAATTATCTTATCAGTCTTATCATGGTCGCAGGACTCTTTTTCTGCGAATTCGTGATTATGCATTTTATCTTGGTGTAATATATCTATCTTAGTCCAATCACTGCACCTGTTTTTGACACTTGGGAGTGGGATAGCAAACACTCTCTTATTCCCACGATTGTAGTTACAAGTAGTTGGCTCATTATTATGTATTTGAAGCCAATTTTCAACTGTGAGGCATTTTGACAAACCAATTCTACTTGCCTTTGTACTTTCGTACCTGCCATTGCGAGCCTCTGAACGAGTGAAACCCATCTTAGGTTTTCCCTGTTTAGGAAGAACAACTGTTTTGATCTCACATTCTGACGCAGTATGACTGTATTCTGTTTCATAATCTGCCAAGTAAGTAGTTTTAGCAATACTGCATTCTGAGCCATATTCAGAGGTATCCTTGGTTGGAAAGCATAATGACTTGGCACGAGTTGATCAAGGTTTTCTCTTTCTTGTTGAGAGTGATTTTTTCTTATGCAAACCTTTCGTAAAGTCAATACCTGATCTCCTCTTGCTGCAAATAGTTGGCTGCATAAATGTCGGGAGTGGTGATGAGGGAGTTACTGTTGCTTCTTGTACGATTTTGTTTTCTGTATTATCATTTGTTTCTGGAATTCTATGTAGAGCCTCCAAATGCTCATTGTAAGGTGGATCCAAATTAAGTCCTCTGACTTGTAGACTATTAAATTCAAAATTCACAACATTTTTAGCTTGCAACAGCTCATTTTGTTTCTGAATACTAGCTCTTGAAATTTTGTAGAATAGAATTGAGTCATTTTTTAGGGATATATATCTTGAGCCGCTTACTGAATTCGACAGATTAAATTTTGAAATTATATGCTACAGGAAAGCATTTACCAGTGAGATCTGCTTGAAGTTGGATTAGAATTTGTGGAAGCAGTCGATCTGAATCTGCTGCCTAATCCATACAGCTTATTAGCTTGGTTGAAATTACTCACTCTAATCTCGACCAGGTTTTCAATCTCAACCCCACCAGATGGATCTGTTTGGATCGAAAGGCTGCAATTGTAGATTATTTTATTAGATCTACTAGTTTTTTGGATTGAAGATTGGATTTTATTAAATAATGCTCAACTATTTAGTAATAAATTCATATACACATGCATACCTTTGTGTCGTTAAATCCAATGGCTTTCTCATCTGTTGAGGGATGAGCAAATCTCGGAGATGACCCATGTAAATTTCTAACATGCTGAAAGTGATATGAAATGTATGGTTGCTGTCTGCTGCTTGTTTGAACAACTCCTCGATTGCACGCGGCACAATGCCAGGACAATCATGATTACCTTCCTAAAATATTTAGACCAAGAAATAGTGCAGTCAGAAGAGTCTAACAAGAGTTTTATGCATTACTTATACTAAATAAAACAAAGCATTATATTTTTGATACTGGTAAAAAACACTGCTCAAGCAAGCAGTTTACTTGATTATGTAATTCATGGACTTCATCCGTAGTGTTAGTCAATTAAATACGTACAATTCTAGTTCCTGGCATGATTAATAAAAATCCATGGATTAGCTAAGCTATCTTGATGCACTTGAGTTTTTAGATAATACTTGGTGAGACTCAGTTACGGCACATCACTTATTTGCACCACCAGTTACTGTTTGTTCTTATTTGTTCCCATGCCAGAAGAGATTCGAGCTTACAAGAATTTTATTTTTTGAGGTGCAGCTGAATAAGGATCCTCACCATAGTGAAAGTTTTGCCAGTTCCTGTTTGTCCATATGCAAAGATGCAGGCATTGTAGCCATCCACAGCAGATTTGATCACAGGTTCAACTTCCGAAAAGACTTCATCTGAAGGTTTTAAGTATATTTGTTGTTACTTCATACTATGTTTTTACTTGCATTTATCTGAGTTGTGCGTTTTGTAAAAAAGTAAGAAGGAAACCCTTAAAAAATCACATATGTAGAATGTACCAATTCAAGCACCTTGTGATGAGCCAGGGTCGAAAACCTTGTCGAAACTGTACCGCCTACTCTTATTCTCTCTGAGTTTTAAAATCACATTATTCGAATCTAGAGCTACAACTGATTCAGGATTTCCTACTATCTTTTCTTCAAGGAGTGGTCTTATACGACAAAATACATGAATATTCCCTGCAGTGCAAGCATATGTTACTTGTTAGGTTCACCTCACGGAAAATCAACTTTAGCAAAGATTTAGAACAAACTTTTTTATGAAAAGGAATAAAGTTGTTCCTTAATCAATCATAAGGTTTCGTCAATTTTCCTTCTTGAATTCAAGTTTCACATTCCTATAGATAGGCTGGGAAACATATATTCTTTTGACATAAAATGATTTACCTTTTAAGTCTAGAAGTTCATTCAGGGCTTGCTTCCTCTGTATATTCAGTTGGTTTAGCTGAGCATTCAAGACATCAAGATTAGCTGTAAACAATAAAACAGAAGAAAGTAAAGTTGTTAAGTAAATAATCATGCAATTAAGATTATTTTGTTCAGGTAAACATATAGGAATTTACCTCGAATCTTTGTAATCATTGAGTCTACATGACTTTCTTGATTCTCAGATGAATTAGATTTAGTCACAGAAGAAGTAAATGGTTCTTCAGTGGACATGTCTTTGATAATGTTACAAACTGAATCAGCCCAGTTGGAAGTTAATTGCTTCTTTAATCCTAGAAGAGAGTGAATAGACTCAGCTAGGTTTCGAACAGATTTTCTTGACTCCATCATTCCCTTTAACGTAGATTTTCCAGGTGAAATTTTAGTTTCCACTAGTAACGAACAAATACTATTCTCCTTGTAAACAGTATCTTGAACCAAATTGATTTTTGCTAGTTGCAACTACTCTTCTCCTTGAAGTAAGACATGCAATTTAGAAATAGAGTTTTACCAAGAAAAGTTGAATGCTTGTTTAGTAGATCACAGTGTAAATTGAATGCATGGGAAAGGAAATTAGACTACCACCTTAAAGACACATCAAACACAAAGATAAGGAAAGATTAACAGAGAGCTCCACCAAGAACGTGTACTAATGTTTGAGAAGATGAGCGAGGATACATTGTACAACTAGAAACTAATTAGAAGTGTATAATATTTTTTTCACTGTACATTACAGCCCCACCGATGTTTAGTGCATTTCGTGGCATGTAGATGTAAGCTCTTTATCAATACTGTATCACGCAATGTGTTAATTTTTTTGTGGTAATTCCGGACTCAATAGAAAGGACGATTATGTTTGTTTGCGTTGCTTGAAAAAATTGTTGTTGAGATATTGCCGGTGTAACTCTATCAATGTGAATGGATCTTCGTCTGACAAGATACAGTAACTCTTACTTGAAGGTATCAAAAGCTTTGGAAGGCAAATAACCAAACATCACAGTGAGTGGGAGAGAGTAGTAAATGACATGGAAGGTGAAATATCATGAACACTGAAGAAAGAGAAATTTCAGGTGACTGTTTCAATCAGTAACTGCCATGATTGAAGCCCAGATAAAAGACTGCAATCAATTAAAACCCTTATTTATTACTCCGTCAGTACCACACATTTTATCTTTTTTTGAAGCATAGTACCACATAAATGAGGTTATTTTAGGCAGAACCCTAATCCTAAAATGGATTTATTTACAAATTACCCTAATTTATTGTTTTTTAGGGTGACTTAAAAAAAATCTGGGGCGATTTATTTATATTCATCTGATAGATGTGGCTATGGGATATCCTAAAAATAAAAAATGTATATATTATCATTTACCTTTACATTAAATTTAAACTTATATCTTTTATTTTTATAATCATTTTGAGTACTCTTTTTCTCCTTCTCTTTATCAACCGATTGAAAAAAAAATTCCATCGTTTTTATTTTGATTGAAATCAAACATCATCGGCCAAACAAACTTTAGGATTAATTATTTGAACTTAAAACCAAAATTCATTAACCTTAAAGTTGAAACTTAAAACATCAAAACAAATTCGAGTTAAACAAACAAAACGGAATAATGATAGTAGTTGTGTCCAAACTTAGATTTTATTGCTTGAAATCAAAAAATTGATCGAATTTTTTTCTAGGATTTACAGTTGCAGAAACATAATCGGTAGGTAAAATTGATCGTTATCTACCGATTATTTTTGTGTCAACAAATTCAATTTTTCTGTACAAAAAATTAAGCATAATCGGTAGATAACATGAACCCGTGTCTACCGATTGTGAAAGCATAAAAAATCAAAATTTGATATGTCTTACAAAAATTGTATTTGGGGCTACTTTCACAATCGGTAGATAATGAACATCACGAAACTACCGATTGTGAAAGTAGATAAATTCGAAATTTTATTAATTTTGCTAAATTTTAATTTGGGGCTACTATCACAATTGGTAGATTATAAAAATCACGAGACAACCTATTGTGAAAGTAGAGAAATTCGAAGTTTTATTAGTTTTGAAAAAAATAAATTTGGGGCAACTATCACAATCGGTAGATAACGAACATCAGGAAACTACCGATTGTGAAAGTAGAGAAATTTAAAATTTTACTAGTTTTGAAAAAATTAAATTTGGGGCAACTATCACAATCGGTAGATAATGAACATCACGAAACTACCGATTTTGAAAGTCGAGGAATTCGAAATTTTACTAGTTTTGAAAAATAAATAAATTTGGGGCAACTATAACAATCGGTAGATAATGAACATCACGAAACTACCGATTTTGAAAGTAGAGAAATTCGAAGTTTTACTAGTTCTGGAAAAAAAAAATTGGGGCAACTATCATAATCGGTAGATAATGAACATCACGAAACTACCGATTTTGAAAGTAGAGAAATTCAAAGTTTTACTAGTTTTGAAAAAAAAAAAAATTGGGACGACTATCACAATCGGTAGATAATGAACACCACGAAACTACCGATTGTGCTTCTATTTTGGAACAAAAGAGTATAATCGGCAGATAACGTACTTTATTATCTACCGATTCTGGGACGTTAATGGCGTTGAATGCATCCAATCGTCATCTCTAATAGTTATTGAACCTTCAACATGATATTTTTAATGATGTTTCCCACCTTCTTCTTTATACTCATCCATTTTTGTTATTGATTTTAGTTAAACCTAGTTTTTCCAAACTTCTTCTTCTCTAACACATTCTCTATTTCTTTTTAAAACTATAACTCAAATGATTTTTCTAACAATAACATAATCAAAATTAAGTAACTAATTAAGCAAGGATATATTAGCCATTATGAAAAATATATGGATAAGGGGTGTTGATATTACTTCGTAATGACCCTATTTTGTTTTATTAGTGCCCCAAATTCTTTTTGGGTCGTCCTTAAAAACACAAGTTTATTTATAGTGTATATGTATCACCACAATTAAAATGATGCTTCTAGTATTTAAAATATGATAAAGGTTAAAACTAAAAAAAAAAAATATAAAATTAATTATATATTTAGTATAATTTTTTTTACCTATTCCGTCTATATACCATATACCATATATGTAGTACCGGGGGAGTAAGAAAAATATTAATTATTCTATAACCCATGTGTAAGGGTTCGAGAATAAGAACAATGATATGTTTTGGATTTTTATATACTTCTTGGTGGTGTAAAAAATCCCCGGCTTTTATGATAAATTTTGCAGGTTCTGCAGAATGATTTCTTTTGCATTGTTAACTTGTTGGGGTGGTAACTTTGGGTTTAACATCACTCGTGCATATATGATTAAATGCTGATCTGTCTAAGTTGACACTTCCATGTTGTTGTTGAAGATTTGGTCGGTTGATTCTTTGAGTAGGATGGCAGATTCCTAAGTAACTTTTCTCAAAGACTTCCAAATGGGAAGAACTGCCAATTTTTAAACCAGTTTTTGATGAGTTGAAAATTAAAGGAGAAACCAATCTTTTTGGAAGACCTTTGAATCACTATTCACTTGCATGCTGCAGTACATGCAAATCTACTTTTGGAGCGAAGGGTAGTAAAGTGTTGATGGATAAGATAAGAGGTTCATCAAATGCACTCATATAATGCAAGAATGAAGGAGTTGTTTTTGATTTGACAAGGTGACGATGTTGAATCCTAGCTAGGAGTAATGAGTTTCTTTAGATCTCACCAATAAATGGTCCGTTCCTTCTTTTCGGATAAGAGTATAACTACTATTTCATTTTTCCCTTTATAATTCATCTAAACAACCCTACATTGCCAGTGGACCTCACATCAGCTAAACGACAGATGTTTTAATAATTCATTCTAATATGTAAACAGAACCCAAAGTGCTAAACAACGATACAATATAGTCAATCAATCTCATGGTGTACTCATGTTCCATCCAAGACAACCTCCTCCTCGTTATTAGAAATTAGAAGCAAACGATCTTTAAAACATATATGTAGTTGTTCCTTTTAGCTTTTTTCTCTTCTATTATTTTTTTTCTCTGGTAAATTGTGTGCACCAAAGAAAAACTACATTGTCATGGGCCTTCCAGAACTGGAGAAGTCCCTCCCCAAAACATCACTGTGCAATAAAGAATAAAGAAAAATAGGGGGAATTTAAGATCCAAACATAAATCAATCTCGGACACCTTCTTTAATAAGACTAGCAATAACCAAGTGTTCTCGCCCTGTTTAGTACACATATTCACATTACATTGAGAGTCGGATTCTATTAATATCTCTCTCTGAGATTCAGTTATCAGCAAGCTATAAGCCATCCCTGATTGAACATACATAGCTCTGCAATGCTGTTTGTGTTCACTTGAAGATATGCCTGGGCATCTGGGATATCCCTAAGCCCTCCGCTAACCCTACGGAACCATTTTCAGTTGAAGGTCCATCAACATAATTTAGCTTAACATAACCTGGAGTCAGATGATTTTCCACCTGACACTCAGCTTTAGAAGATTGTTGTCTTAACAACTAGCTCATAGTTGAACATGTTTTATTCAAATCTTGTTTTTTTCTCCAAGTTTCTCTTTTTCTCTTTTACAATTTTTGTTTTTCCTTGTTCAGTAGTACGTAGCAGCTTGCTTTTAGATTTTTTAACATTAGAAACTTATTGATATTGGAATCGGAGGGTGGAAAAGGTGAATGACGATATGATCCATGTAAATTTGTTCAGCAGCTTAGGGTAGGTCCTTTTAAAAATAACAGATCAATCAACTTGATTAGATAGAAGAAACTGCAATGGACCATTTATCAAATACTACGTACTTTTAGGAGTAATCCCAAAGTAAACTTCGGGTGACAATTATATTGTCCCTACATTTTTGTTTGAATTGTTTCCAGCCACATGACACGTGCCTGTAATAATCTGACAAGGTTTTTCAAAACAGCTACATGGACCGTTCTGGACCAAGTAGTCGGCCGAAGTAAAACGTGTATTCTATTAGGAAATGGACTTACTCCCTCCTCCGTCTTAAACATATGAGTTGTTTTTTTTTTTAATCTTATTTTATATCTTAAAACAAGTGATTATATATATATTATTTTTTATAAATGATTTTTTTTATATGTTATTTTTTCAAATAAATCCCTAGTAATGATTAGTATTGTTAAAAAATATTCTTAGAAATATAGAATTTAATAGTCATGATTATACTCGTTTTTAAAATCTTTTAAAAATGATTCCTAACAGTTAACAATTATAAATATCCGTTTTTTAGTTTGTGAAAAATGTTAATTTGGAGTTTATAACATATGAGGGTATATAAGAAAAAAAATACTATTAAAAAAATTTATTTTTTCTCATGTTTTTTTTGAATTGTGCAAATATAAAAAAACTCACTTTTTATGGGACGAAAAAAGTATTTTTTATTTCATTTGAAACAACCGAATACAATTGTTCGGACAAATTATTTGTGTAATAATCTGAAATAAAGGCGTCCTTATATAGTCAACATCAATCGAATAAAACACATAAAAGAAACTGTGAAAATTCAATGATAGTTAGTCGAGAATAACTAAGCTCTTGAAAATTCAATGATAATTAGTCGAGAATAACGAAGTTCTTGAAAATAGTGTTTCCATTATTTCAAAAAGTTAGACATATCCGCTATTTTTGGTTTATTTATATTTATATAAAAAATATAGACTTATGTTAATTTGAGGAAAGTTGAGACTCACGTATTACTATTTTGTCCATCATAAATATACATAATTTTCATCAATTATAACGTTTTTTGTTATGAAATAACATTTGGTGGATTCCTATCACATTTACACCATCATTTTTTCAACTCTTCTTCAACTTTTCAATTCCCCCACTACTTTGTAACCACCACCACTATTAGTAATGAGTGCATGCCCTTTAATTCTATGATAAATGCTCATCTTCTTCTCCTTATAAATAGAGATCATCTCCTTTGTAACGTGATATCCCAATAAGAATTCTCCGTTTTCTTCTTCTTTATTTCTATGTTTTCTTTAGTTTACAACATGTTATCACGCATGTAGCTCTAATCACTAAACGATAAAAAAAAAAAAAAAACTTTGTAAACCCTGTTTTTTTTATTATTTAATCATTTTTTTAAATAAATCCTCACCCTTTGGTTGTTGTCTCTATTAATAGACAAAACAATATTATATCAGAGGTATACTGTTTTGGTTTGATTTTTAGTTTCAACGAAATACAGGGATCATGAATGGTTTACAAATGATTATATTTGTCGTGATCAACAGTAGTTTATAACTTGATTTATTCTTTTTCATTCTCGATTATTTTATTCCGAAAATACATGAGAAATTCAATACAATAGAACTGACATACATATACTTTCACCCATTAAAAGTCGTTAGGTGAGAAAGTTAAATATATTATTTATTAAACCATTTTCTTTAGCACCTGTGAAGGTAGGAGTTGAAGTATACATCGAAAAAAATATAAATACAGTATGTATAAATTAATCTTATTATTGATGTTCTAGTATTCCTACTGATAGCTTTAATTGACTATGAAAATCCAATTTCATTATTTTTGATTTTTGTTTATTAGTTAACCGTAACTATATAACGACAATATTTTTATGTCGATATGATTTTTCTAAATCACAAAAAATCAATTAACATTGGTTTTTCTCCATCATTCTTACAAGATTGGAAAATATAAATTGGCATATTTTTATACTTTTGTCAATATGGGTTTTCACTAATATATAGTGAACCATTGATTTCTATTTCATACAAGAAATCTTCCATAACCACAAGTTGGATATCTTATTCCAATAGTTTCTTTTTATTTTTATCGTACATATTAAGTTGTGTTATTATGTACGGGTTATCAACTTTGTTGATAAGTTGATTTTTCTTTCTTCTCTAACATTTTTATGGAGAAAAAAAATAAAAATAAAAATTCATCGAAAGATGGTTTACAGTTTATATTTTTCTAATGAAACTGTAATCACCAAAAAAATGGTGTTATCACAATTTAATTACCTTTACGGTAACTAGTGATCACTTGCATGGTTGAAAAACCAATGGCCAATTAATTTGGTATTCTTGTCCTTTAAACAAGGATCATGTGATTTATCCATATGGTTTCTATTTTATTTATTTTTACAAGAAACCACCGTCAACCACAAAGTGGATTTTCTCCATGCTATGACCAAAACGATAATTTTTTCTTTTGTCGATTCGATTGTGATAAATCGTATAAAACCAATTGGTGATTTCTCCATCGCTTTTATAAGATGAGAGATAAAATAGATTGATTTTTTTTTTCTATTTATCAATAAATTGTGATTATTTTTTGTCGATTCTAAAAGAATGGCACGGGTCATAGGTTTACAAGAAATCTTTACTATAAAATATGGTTTTATCTAATAATAAACCATTGGTTTCTATTCCTTAAGAAACCATTCATCAACCACAAATTGGATTTTTTCCCTAAAAAGATAATAACGACAATAACTTCATTTTTTTTAAAGAAGCGTTTTCTATATATCAATCCTAAGAAGATGAAACACCTTTATGGTATTAACAATTGCAAATATCAGTAAAACGAGAAATTACTGCATTTTTGAAGGATACTTAGAAATTTTGATTTTCCTTATGGTAAATCTCCAAAATTTTAAATCGTTCCGCTTGTAGTTGGAACATGTCAGGGCACTAAAGATCATAGGGTACGCACCCGGCTTGTTAGCCAATATTATTAGTCCTTGTAGTGACTGTATTGATCTTGATATAAATTTCTTTTCATTAAGAATATGTCCATAATTTCATTTTAAATCATTATCTCGTTGGCCCTATAGGTCACAAAATTATTGGAAATGTATTTGTATATTTTATACGCTTTTGGTAGTAATCAATAAAATCCATGGTTGATGTTAAATTTGTATGTCAAGTAGACTACGATTTATTTTATTTTTAAGACAATTTTTATGGCTCTTGAAGTCAGTATCTACGTCCAACCTGGTGACATTATAACCTAAAATTACCATGAGTATATGTCTTCGAATTAATCGGATAATACTTTACGAAACTTGAAGTTTTCGTATTTGAGATAAAAATATTTCCACCATAATCAGGGGGAGACTATACATTACCAAAAGTTAGTGTTAATTAGCTTAAAAGCTATATCAATTTCTCTCCCATCATGATCAAATCTAAAGGGATGCCATTGAACAGGCGTGAAATGTCTCATTTTTCTTTTATATAAGCATTTTCCTCTTGAAAGGAAAATCCAATCACATGTAGCAACAAGTAGCGTTTTAGAATAAGCTACAAATAGTGCTTCAATAGAGTCTATCAAAACAAGATCCACATTCTCATAGTTTGTCTCCTCACTGGAAGATGGGGAGATTACAATACCCGCGGGCGCTGGTACCAGTAATTGATTGAATTTTTCAATATATGCATACATTTGAAAATTATGTGGGATCATAGTAAGCTAATATGATTGTAGATTATTCACAGTAGCTACTGAAATAATAAATAATGGTGGTTGTTGACCCCTCTGCATAGGAATATCGACATATGTGATTGGTTGGCATACAATCCAAATTAGGTTGGATTAATCTCTCGATTAACCGCAATTTTGGATCCAAGACTTAACACCTTAAAAATGCCAAGCCTATTAACTGCTGGTTGGTGTAGGCCTAACGTGTTATACGAGAAATATATTTGTTGTAAAAATGATTTGAGGGTTTTATTTTATCTCAGACCCTAGGATTGGTTCAATACTTTGTTCTCCTTATATGATGCATTTGGGCGTGGTAGTCCTTTAAGGACTTGTATTGCATTTAAACAAGAAATGTGGTTAAAGAACATATTCAAATTTGTAATCCATGAATGATTCAAATTATACACAGGCAGCCACCTGACTCAATTATGTCAGGTTCAACGATCCTTTATGTGTTTCTAGAAATTTGGTAAAAGCCAAAAATCTGAATTAGTTGATGATATCAACTTTATAGGTCTCTTGAAGAGTTCTACAATTTTTTGATTTACGCAACTAAGAATTATGCTAGCAAAAAGATTGTCTATTAACTAGACTATAAACTTTGTTTTGATGCTTATTTTCTAAACTCGTATAATTGAATTAGCATCCACAAAGACGTCAAAAGTCTTACTCTTTTTCCTTCGTTTCAGGTTTTGTCCCATGTGGTTTTCCTGACAAGGTTTTATTAAAGCAACATCTTGCTGACGTTGAATTTTTATTCAAAATGTTGATATTTTGATTTTTTCCCTTCGTACAGATTTTGTCCCATCGGGTTTTACTGCCAAGGTTTTAGTGAGGCAATTTAATTCAACATTGTGGTCATCTAAGGAGGGAGTTGTATATTTTTGTCTATTTAGTGGATGCCCACATTTGATTATACCAAATCAACATAACCACCTCCTAGGATTTTGGATTCCTTCTGAACCACATAAGGTTTAATCAGAAATATTGTTTTTGTTTGTTCATGTATGGCAATGTATTCGTATCTTGGCACTTTGATGAAGAAACTACATCAACTAATTATGCAAATCATCTCCGAGAAGCTAACAATCCAAGACACAATTCTTCAATGTACTAAAAGAAGCATGAGTAGTCGAGAACACTACTACTAGAAGACTAACACAAAAGAAGACTTCATCAACTAGCAATTTTCTGCATTCAAGAAACTCCTTCATCAAAATTGGAAAGTCTCGATTCAAACATTTGTAAACCAAGATTTAACTGAAGTACTTATCAGGGGGAGCATCATATTAAAAGTTATTTTCCTGGACAATCACGTTATGCTCTTTTTCCTTCGTCAAGGTTTTTTCCCACTGGGTTTTCCTTGTCAAGGTTTTAATGAGGCAACTATGCATGTCCATCTATGTACTAAGTTTATTCACAATTGTACTCTTTTCCCTTCGTCAAGGTTTTGTCCCACTGGGTTTTCCTTGTCAAGGTTTTAATGAGGCAATGTTGGTAGTGTGGTGTCATCCAAAGGGGAGTGTTATAAAATAACATTTGGTCGATTTACACCACACTTACACCATCATCTTTTCAACTCATCTTGACCTTTTCATTTCCCCCACTACTTTGTAACCACCACCACTAGTAGTAATGGGAGCATGCCCTTTAACTCTATGATAGATGCCCATCTTTTTCTCCCTATAAATAGAGATTATTTCCCTTGTAATGTGATATCCCAATAAGAATTCTTTTTTTTTTCTTCTTCTTTATTTCTATGTTTTCTTTACTTTACAATACTTTTAAGACTTTTAAAGGGTAAATGATTGAAATAAATAAATAAATGACTATGTTAATTACATTTCTTAATCCATGTGTAAAACCAAATAAGCATATCTTTTTGAAACGAAGAGAGTAAACAGTTTCTTTGATGAAGAACATCAAAACCTATTTAAAAACAATATATTAATTTTTACTATCATTGGTTTTTTATTACAAATCCTCTTGTGTTATGAAAAATGAAAAATTATCGAATGTGAAATTTGTCATTTTAACTTTGGTGTAGTTGTATTCATAGAGAGTTGATTTGAAAAACTTTTCTTACTCGACCAATGTGGAACTACACTTAATCATATGGGAAAATGATTAAGTGTAGTTTCACATCGGTTGAGTAAGAAAAGTTTTTCAAATCATCCTTTTGAATAATTGAATTAATTTCACCAGTACGTACCTTCATTGTTAAACCACTTCATGCTATGATTAGCATGTGAATACATGTTTCTTCAAATAAGTTTACAAAAGCCAACTTTACAATAGGATAAAATGCCCCTAACTTAAGAATTGGTACATAAATATGCCCATGTTTTTTTTCAATTAAACAAAGTGTCATTCTCCTTAGATTTTCCGCCCCTGCCAATATCTCCAGTCAAAATCTTGTTGGTATTTCCACTTTTCCAATTGTGGATACCAAATACTAAGTGTAAGTATTAGGCTTGTCTAGAGAACGGAGATAATTGATATAATTTTATCGTCTAATTTATATTCATTAGTACTTATAATTATATTAATTTTATATGTTTTATATGTTTATAGATTGATCAGATAACTTGCAGTTAAAAACTAAACATGCCTAAATAGTAATAATTAACATGTCAGGATCATTCCCGCTAGATTGCACGCACAATCTATCGCACTGAGCCGCAGTTATCGATTATTACGACCACCAGGAGCCAAAGCAGAACGTTATGCAAGATTCCTCTCTCCAATGGAACACTCATATACGTATAAAAATTGAAGCACAGGTACATGAGGCGTGAAGACTGAGCATGTGGTCAGAAGGTTAGTTGTGACTTTTTAGCTTTGTGAGAAACGAACAGATAAAGAATAAAAGAAAACAAAAAAAAATAAAAGAAGACAACACGTGAGAGAGAGTGGGACGGAGAAGTGGTACAAGTGCTAAGGTGACGTGGCTGATTGGGTGGCTGGTGGATTTTGCCTGTTGGGTCAAAGACATATACAAAAGAAAACATAAAAAGAGAAGTAGTGGGGTGGGGGGGGTGTGTGTGTGTGTGTGGAGAGAGGAGAGGGAATGTGAGGGTTGGCGGTTGTGGTTTGGCTGGGAAAAGAGTCTGACAGGAGAGGTCAGACGGAAAAGGTAGAGAAAACTAGGTTAGAGAGAGGGGGTGGCTGGTCGAGAAGGAAGGTGAAGGTACAGAGAGAGGACGAGCTGAAAAGGGACACGTCAGATCCTTTCTTGGGAGTTTTTCGGTGGAGTTTGTTTACAATGAACAGACTAGTGTGGTTTGGAGCAGATAAATAAGAGAAGAAGAAGACTTATCACCGGGTGGCAACAGTTTAAATCCTTATTTTTATATTAATTATTTTTATGGATTTTAAGAAATTCATATCCATGTTCTAATTGTATTGTATCTAAGGTTATAGATGAAAACTAAATTTAATGATAGATTCATAATAATTCAATGATTAGTATTTTTTTTTCATCATTTGTTCGGTTAATTATTGTATAAATAGTGGAATTGGTCATATATGCTTTCTGTTTGATATGTCGTGCTTGGGTTAGGTTTTTTGACGTTGTATGCTTATAAATTGATATATGATTCTTTAAAACTATACTCTAGTTAGATAGTTCTACTGTTTTTTTATGCTTTTAAATTGATATGCCATGCTTAGTAATATTTGATAGGATATACTTTTCGTCTGATAAGCAATTCCTTAGAAATGTCTATTTGGAAGTGAAGAAAAGAATTTTATTTTAGAGACTGGATGTGAGTTATATATATTAAATTAGTGAAAACCGAAAATCCTAGTGCCTTCTCTACTTGATCACATTATATATTTTGCTAGTTCATTAGTTTAGATTTATTTATTACTTTTTTGTTCATTTGCATTTCTAAAAATCCAAAAATATGTTATCCTTGGTTAGATTATTAAAAGTATTGGTTATAGTATTTTCCCGCTCCCTGTGGGGTCGACCCGTATTTGCTGCTTCTACATTGTAGATATTGTGCGATTGCGGTTATTATATAAATAAGTTTTGTAACTAGTATTTTTGTTTTTCTAATCGTAGTTTAGGTTTTTATTGTATTGTATTTTTATTTATATTTTATATTAGGATTTTTAGTTCTTTTTCACTTGTTCTTTTTGTTTAGTATTTCTTTTCAGGTACTTTTCTGAGGGTGGTGACTTACTCTCAGGAGCCCGTATTATTCGGAAACGTGTATTTATCGCGCCTTTTATGGAGGAAACTATTTATTCAGTATTTAACATAAACGCGAATTATTCGGCCGACCAATCCGTGGGCTGAACTAACTAAATTGGGCATGTAACTCTTTAGCAAACTTTATTTTAAAGTCTGGTTCCATCGTTCCTTTATTTTCAAGGTTTTTAGTTTAAAAAAAAAAACTTGGCAACTAGAGATGTTTGATCCTTAGATGTCTAGATGAGTAAACTAGAGCCAAACCACTAAGCCACAACATGGTTGTTTGTTATATTTTATATATTATTAAAATTATACTATATTATGCATACATAATTCATTAAAACCATATTTCCATATTATTATTATGTTCAAAATGTATTTTCTAATAGTTTAATATGGATGAATTTTGTATCCCGAATTCATATCTCTAAAACAAATTATACACGTACGTATGTCGTTCCGAATTACTGCCGAATCATGAACCGTTAACCGGATTTTTAACCGAATTTGACTTTTACGAATCCGTATAATACTCGTACGTTTGTCGTTCCGTAATTTTGTCAATTCTGAATTGCAAACTAGGCTCAGGAGATGTCATCTGAATAAACGATTGGGGAATATATGTATGGGCCACGGTATAAGGAAGTTGTTGCTTATAATCGTCTCAGGTTTGGAAGTTCAAATCCACGTCATTTCGAGGAAACAAGGTATGATGAGGATTTTGACCAGAAAATATCTAGATTGGAAAAAAGATTGAGAGTTCTCGAATGCCAAATGGTATATGCTGATGATGATCAGTTTTATAGTAACTCTCAATCCCAGACGGAATATATAGATGATACACATGATAACTTTGAGGATGATAGTATGGATGATTTGCCTATTTCCGTAGATGAATCTATCTCACATGATTATTCACCCGACTTAGAGGTTGTTTTTACAATCATGGACTTTCAGAAGTTACCTAATTTTGATTTAGAATTATGTGCTTCTAAAATTTTGTTGGATTACTTTGCATCTAAGTACCCAGAGGATTTGCATGTTCCTGATATCGTGCATGAACCAATTGGTACTTTCCCAATACAAATAGCATCCCCATATTTTGTTCTTTACGTACTTCTATGAGTATTAAAAACTTGGTTTGGGGGTAATCCTCGTTTTTTGGTAGTTTCACTATCTCCACGATGTAATAACATAAGTGTGAAACTGCCATTTGTAAATACTGTATTTTGGGTTGATCCCCAAATTTTCAGGTTGTTAGTTTATGGGGATCCTTTTTGTATATTCCAGTAGGTAGATTTTTTTTTATTATTTTTTTTAATTTTATTTTTTGGTATACCTTGTTATTACTATCGTTCGACGGTGTTACAGGGAATACTACTTTTCTTGAGTCAATCAGGTGAAATCTTTCAATCCCTTCTCTTTGATTTATATTTGTCTCTCCTATTTATATATATATATATATATTGCATGCCAATCTAGGTTGCACAGTTTGAAACATTGAGGACAAACTTAGATTTAGGTTTGGGGTAGAGTTTCCGAAAATTAATGCCAATAAGAAACTCAAAAATTTAGAAACTTGTGAACAATTCAGGATTACATTAATCATTCTAGGTATATGGAAACATAGATCTTATATTCATGAATTGGCGTGCCCGAAAAAAGGTCTATTCATATCTGAATGCTTAACTCAGGTGTTAGAAATAACATGATAAACATTGAACAAACATATCTCGGAATCATCATAACCATATCACTTTCTGTTTTTTATTTTTGTAATTTTGTGTTTCTTTAAGTGATTTGGTGGGGCCCTAGTATTGCCTTAAGGTCGCACCTTGGATGCATTAGAATTTAATTTTGTTAAAAAAAAAAGGTCCGACGCTGGAATGCAACATGTGTTTGTTTTCCCTGCCTCTGGCTCCTAAGGCAAGAGCCGAGAACATGATCCATAGGAACACTCACATTGCGAGCTGAAAAGGAACATGCGCTTAGATTCAAAAGATCTAATCAAGTAGACGGTATTCAAAAAAAATCAAAAAAAGAAAGAAAGAAATTTATGTATATAAAAATAATAATAATATAATAAAACAGAAGCATTCGAGCCGGACTTTATAAAATGTTATGGGAAACATCGTTCACCTTAGTCAACATATGTACCCTTCATTAATTCCATATCCATTTTTTAATCTATCCATGTGTTTGAATTTGATTGATTTCGAGCAATGTGAATGTTGACAATTTTCATCCAGTTTTGGAAAGTTTGATGATTATTTGAGTAGAGTCTTGCATTCTTGTATGAATTTTAGTAAGCTGAGTGTAAAATCGTGTATAACAATTGGAATCCATGCAGGGTAATGGTTCTTATAGCCAAAGAATTTAGTAGGCCAAGTAAATAGCATGTTTAGTGTCTATCCTCAATCGTTCACAGGTAGTTAAGAGTTGAAGTATAGGTTTTGTGGGTATATCTCTTGTAAACCCTCACGAGACAAAACTCGTCCACTACGACCACTTAGGGGTTTAAAGGCTTGTTACACATGCTAAGTGTAGTCGCGATTCTTGTGAAAGTGAGTTAGGATTTCATTATTTTTCTTCAACTTAGTTTAAGTTAGTTTTGCTCGAGGACTAACAAAATATAAGTTTAGGGGTATTCGATGGCCACCTAACTGATATAATTTTATCGCCTAATTTATATTTGTTAGTACTTATAATTGTACTAATTTTATTATTTTTATATATTTATAGGTTGACCGCATAACTTGCGGTTACAAATAAAACATGGCTAAATAACAATAAATTAACGTGGCTAAATAACAATAATTAACAAGTCAGGAATATCATTCACACTAGATTGCACGCACAAGCTATCGCACTGAGCCGCAGTTGTCGAATATTACGACCACCAATCAGGAGCCAAAGAAGAACGTTATGCGAAGTTGTTCTCTCCAATGGAACACTCATATACGCATAAAAATTGAAGCACAAGTACATGAGGCTTGAAGACTGAGAATGTGGTCATAAGGTTGGCTGAGACTTTTTAGCTTTTGTGAGAAACATACAAGATAAAGAGCAGAAAAAAAGAAAATTAAGAAGGAAGCACGTGGAAGAAAGTGAGATGGAGAAGTGGTCCAGGTGTTAATGTAACGTGGATGATTGGGTGGCTGGTGGATTTTGACTGTTGGGTCAAAGAAGAATATAAAAGAAAACAAAGAAAGAGAAGTTGTGGTGTGTGGGTGTGGGTGTAGGGGGGTTTGTACGGAGAGAGTAGGTAAGGATTTGGAGGTTGTGGTTTGGCTGGGAACATAGTCTGATAGGAGAGGTCATACGGAGAAGGTGGAGAAAACTAGGCCAGAGAGAGGGGGTGGTTGGTCGAGAAGGGAGGTGAAGGTACAGGGATAGGACGAGCTCAAAAGGGACGTGTCAGATCCTTTCTTGGGAGTTTTCCGGTGGAGTTTGGGTACAGTGAATAGACTAGTGACATTTAGAATAGATAAACGAGAAAAGAAGAAGACTTACCACTGGGTGGCAACGGTTTAAATCTTTATTTTTATGTTAATTATTTTTATGGATTTTAAAAAATTTATAATCATATTCTAATTGCTTTGTAGCTAGGGTTTTAGGTAAAAATTAAATTTAATTAAATAGACTCATAATAATTCAATAATTAGTAATTTTTTTTAATTATTTGCTTGATTAATTATTGTATAAATAGTGGAATTGATCATATATGCGTTTTGTTTGATACATCGTGCTTGGGTTAGATTTTTGATGGTGTATGCTTATAAATTAAAATGTTATTCTTTAAAACTATATATTGGTTAGATAACTCTACTGATTGTTTATTCTTTTAAATTAATATGCCATGTTTAGTAATATTTGATGGGATATACTTTCCATATGATAAGCAATTCTTTAGAAATGTCTACTTGGAAGCGAAGGAAACAATTTTATTTTGGAGATTGGATGTGAGTTTTATATATTAAATTAGTGTAAATCGAAAATCTTAGTGCCCTCTCTACTTGATTACATTATATATTTTGCTAGTTTATTAGTTTAGATTTATTTATTACTTTTTTGTTCATTTGCATTTCTAAAAATCCAAAAATATATCATCATTTGTTAGATTTTTAGAAATATTGGTTACAGTATTTTCCCGCTCTCTGTAGGTTCGACCCGTATTTGCCGCTTGTACATCGTAGACGTCGTACGATTGCGGTTATTATATAAATAGGTTTTCAAATCCTACCAAATAGTGGTGAGTCTAGGATACTAACCTACACCCCATTTTTGTATTTAAGAAATTAAGAATGTACTTGAGTGTTGTATGTAACTTAATATGATACTCTTTATATTCTATCAGATCATAAAGTATTTGTGTGACGGACCAGAAAATTTTCACTCCCAACCCCAATAGGAAAGCTCCGCCTTTCTAATGCACCACTCAACTGCATAACCGAGATGTCAAATTTCATGAAAAAATTCTGTTTCTAGCAAGCAAATGCTCATCGATTTGCTTTCCAAACAGTGTGATACTATAAATGTAACTTCATACCCTTTTAACCTGCCACTTTATTTTACTAAGTGTGCAAAGTCATAACTGACAATGATGATGCATTCATCATTCTTCACAGACTTTTGAGTACGTCTCAGGCTTTGGTTATGCCTTGTGTCAGTGCGTAGGTAATTGAAACCCTATTTCCCTATCCCGACTACATCCTGGAATTAGGTTTGCTTGACTTATTTCGAACACCGATCACTTTAAAAGGATCATCGAATCCATCTAGTAAGTCACAACTTTATACTATGAGGGCCAATTTCTTTTAACTGATTCGATCATGTGCAATATGCATGCAAACGATCTTGTTCGTGCCAAAAATGCAAAAGACAGTCACATGCCATCCTTATTTGTGCATGTCTTCCTTGTGATGCAAGTAGGCCTACACAAGTTTTTCTAACTTGCAATCTTGTTGTGTCTCGCACGTCTCGGTCATGCCCTATTCGCAATTGGCACATGCCAATGTCACATAACTTGCTAGGTAATATGAACATATGATAGGATAGACTACAACTACCTCATCGACGTCATGACTTGCTTCCAATGGTTGAAATCATCTTTCAGTAGAAGATATGAGCAACCAAGTGAAGTAACGATCATCTCTTATCTCGCATGCCAAGTTCATATGATATAAATTACTTTGGATAGTGATAATCATCCCTTGTATCACAAGCATGGGCAGATGGTATGAATCACTTTAGTGTTAAACCGTAATGTGAATTCCCACGTACTTTCATTCGTACCAAGAAGGAATCAAGTATGACCATAGTTCATCTATTAAAAACCACCCTGAATTGAATAAACAACTCAGGACGATTCAGGAAAAAGTAAACATAACCAATAAAGACCGATCATTTCAAGAGGCCATGATGGGATTTTAATTATGTACCGCAAGAACACGACTGTCGATGAGACAATATGCAAGCACGGGTCGTCCTCAGAGACTAAATTATTGTTATCTTTAATTTCTAATTAAATTAAAATGAACAAGTTGAAAAATATGATTTAAAACTAAAAATAAAAATAAGCAAATAATTAAAAAAATCTAGGGTTTAGATTCCACCACTAATGTGCATACTAAAATTATTTAACTAATTTTTTATGAAATTCTTTGTTATGTCTCAAGACGATTTAAGACATGGATATACTTCTTGGAATAATTTTTTTTTTTTACCAATAAATTTCTTCTCAAAATATTGACCACTCTCTTCATTTGTAATGTTGCTTTCTAAAAAGAATATAAAATCGTGATATAAACGTAAAGATAGATAAAAAAAATTATCATCATAACTAAACAAAAATAACGACTAAAAAAGTTATCATTAAAAATAGGTATAATTATCTAATATACATCATCGGGCTTTCATTTAGCCCTAATAGATCAAATTATTTCATACCGAAAGAAAAGAAAAAAACAAACAAAAAAATAAAAAATATATTAAACTAAACTACTAGCTCGGCCCCCCCCCGGACAAGAACTCCCATTCTCCAAAAACGGGATCATATATATAGCTTAAGGAACTTATTAATCCTTTTTTATTTTCTAAACCACATCATCACCCAATGTAGTGTGCCCCTTGTTTGGGAATATAAGAAGTCACCCAATGAAAATCTGTCACATGTCAAGATATGGAATTCTCACTTATGGAATTGTCTGTTGAATCTCAGTGGTGGAACCTATTAATCCTTTTTTATTTTCTAAACCACATCATTACCCAATGGTGGTGTGCCACCTGTTTGGGAATGTAAGAAGTCACCCAATAAAAATCTGCCACATGTAAATAGATGGAATTCTCACTTATGGAATTGTCTATGGAATCTCCATTATACTAACTTTCCAAAAGAATATCAATTACATGCAAACGTAGTTGTACTGATTTGCATTTGGTGGGTCCACGACTAATATTCAAGGAAAGTATATATTTTTAGCTGATACGTACAATTGTTGCTAAACACTTCTATGCTTCCTCCAACGCCGCCACCTCGTGTTTCTTGTTATAATTAACATTAAGAAAAAAAATCCCATGTTTCACTTAATGCTATTCCTTTACGTGCTCATGCCACCGAACTCCCCAAAACAGTCAAAGTCATTTTTCCCTTTTAAACCATAATGAATTGGGATCAGCTCACCAATATATGACTTAATTCTTTTTATGGTTTATTGGACATCGACGACTAGATTGATTTATTTCTTATATAATCCATGTGTTACGAACCTTCATGTCATGAGATATTGGGTATGCAATTGAGAATAGCTTCCAATTTCCGTCCATTTTACGGATAGAATTCCGTACTTTAGTCCATTAAGCTTTATTTTCTAAAATTGTAAAATTAAATAAAAAATTAAATATGTATAAAATAGAAAATTAAGTAAATATAAATTAAGGTGTAAAATTATCGTGTTTACACATTTATTAAATTTCTCAAACCTATATTTTGTTAGTCCTCGAGCAAAACTAAAAATAAAAACTAATATAAAAATAAAATAAAAATCCTAACTTACTTTTGCAGGAATAGAGACTATGCTTAGCATATGTAACAAGCTTTTAAACCCCTAAATGGCCTTAGCGGACGAGTTTTTGTGGGTTTACAAGAGGTACACCCATAAAACCTTTACTCCAACTCCAAGCTACATGTTAATCAATTAAGGATATATACTAAACAAGCTATGTAGTTGGCCTACTTAACTCTTTAACAACAAGAAACATTACCCTAGCTAATTCATATGTGAATGCCAATTCTTCTCAAATAATCGTCGAATGGCACACGATACTCAGAATCTATAAAAGTTCAATCACATGAATAGATTAGAAAATGGATATGAAAGTGTTGAAGTGTGCATATATTGACTAAGGTGAACTATGTTTCCCAAAATATTTGTATAACAGTCCGGCTAGGTGGCTCCTATTTTTTTTTTTTTTTTTTTTTTAAGAATACAATTGATACAAAATATGAAACCTTTCTTGCCATTGGAGAAGGACTTTGGAACTTGATTCTTCACAACTGCTGGTAACACAAATCTTCAATTATTATTTTTTTCATCCATCACTTGTTGTCTTCATTTGGATTTCTTCATCTTCATGACTTCTTTATCGAATTAATTACAAAAATTTAATGAAATAAAATAATTATATCTTTTTTTCCAATGATTTTTTTTTCCAATCACTCTAATGCATCCAAGCTACGACCTTATGGCAATACTAGGACCCCACCAAATCACTTAGAGAAACACAAAATTACAAAAATAAAAACATAAAATGATATGGTTGTGATGATTCCGAGATATGGGGACGACAATCATGTTATTTCTAACACCTGAATTGTGCATTCAAATATGAATAAATCATTTTTTGGGAACGCCAACTTCCTACAACCAAGTTTTTTGTTTCCATCTACCTAGATTGGTTAGTGTCATCCTGAATTATTCACGAATTTCTAGATTTTGGAGGTACAAATAAAAAATTCTCCCTTACCCCAAAACCTAAATTGAACATAGTCCTCGATGTTCTAAAGATACATGAATAAAAACATGAACAAAGAGTAAATATAAAAATTTAAGGAGATAAGGAAAGATGTTACCGTATATCGTCGTGCACCATGAGCATATGGGGTGCCTCCCATAGAGCGTTAAGTTTAAAGTCTTCAGCTAGATCAATAAAGGGTTAATCACAACTTACACATCATATAGTAATAATCGAAAAAGTTGTGGATCCTTAAAGTCAATCATCTTTGACTCACATAGTTGACCAAAATGGATTATATGAAAGTGGTGGTTATTCTTAAGAAAATGTACAATTCAAATTTTCTAAAATAATTAGGTTTAGTTTCAAAAATAAAGAAACGACATATTGCAAATTCAAATGTTCCCACATTCGGAGATAAAATTTTGGTGGGATAACAAAGTCAAGTATGGTATCATGGTCCGGGTAAATCACATCAATATGATGATGGGTTTCTAACAACTAATTTCTTTTTGGACAGTCAGGCTCATGAAAACATGTATGGAGATAATCACGTAAGATGGTAGAGGTACAAACGTCAAGTCCCAAGTGAGGGACTATTCTAAGAGTCAAAGGATTACCGCGATGAGAATAATATTCACCCCCAAACCTAGAGAGGTCAATGTCCTTGGACAAACTAGTCACAATTTTCTTAATTTCTAAATTGTGAAATTTAAGAAAATGGTCAATTATTTTATTTAGGCTATAATCATCAGGTGGGTTACCTTCACTCACATTTAAATTTTTCACAAATCTATCATCTATGTTTGAGACTATTGTTTCTGAATCGTTGGACTCTAAACAATAGTGGAAAATGGGCAATTTGAGACACAATGAAACGACACAGACTAATTATTGCGTTATTTTGACAACTCTAATGGGTAGTTCACTTTGTAAAAAAACGGAGAAGTTAAAAGTATACTTTGAAGTTATCGCTAAAGTCAAAATATCGTTATATTAAGACTTTTGTTGACTTCGACAACGACATTTACATATTATCGTTTCTGTAATAGACATTTTCGATGGTAGGGTTAGGATTTATTGCAACAAAAAATGAACGGTTAGATCAATAAGCATATCATTTATATCGACCCAAACTACCCTTTCTCTTTCATTTCTACGTTTTTTTTTTTCCTCTCTCCTTTTCCTCTCCGAATATCTGTCAGGAAAAATTGAACCCTAACTTTTGTTACAGATCGGTCATAGCTTCAACTAAGAAACGCGAGAAGATTGTTCCGAAGAACTGAAAACGAAGGAGATTTAAGGTTTCGTTTTGTTTTTAAAACCCTAAATCTTGAATCTAAAATCCCAAAATATGAAGGAGCTGAAGGATGTACAAGAGAGAACACCTCTACCAAAGTTAAGTCTACTTGACTGGTCAGTTGATTGATTTTGATGGGTTAAATAGCATCACTAACTTATTTTGGTTGTAATTTTCTGATTTTGTAGCTAACAAAATGAAGTCTGAGTCTGAGTCTTCTAAATCAATTGCTGAAGTTTGTGGATTCCTCGTTAAATCTTTCATCTCATCACTGTGTATGTTAAAAACCCCTATTTATTCATGAGTTAGGGTTTTGGAGATTTAATCTTACTACTTTTATGTGTTTACTCTTTTGATATGTATTATTTCTGATCTGATGACTTTTTTTAGAGGGTTTTGCTAGATCTGTGTCTTAATTGTTAAAGTTTAGCATATGTTAATTGGTTTAGTATTGATTGTTCATTGCAGCTTAAGGATTGAGAAACGATAATGGGATATTGAGTTTGAATGGTGAGGTTTTGAAGATGAAGAGATGGTGAGAATCGTGTCTTGTTACCGTTGATTTAGTTTGAAGGTGTTGTTTCAGTTGAAGTAAATGATAGGACTTGAGATGTTTTAAGTGGAGAGTCTTCTTTAAATGAAGAGAATGGAGAGGGATTCAACCCGCTCTGGTAATGTTTTTTTCTTTTTCTTTTCTCGTTGAATTTGCTTACTTTAGCTTTTTTATCTTGATTTCTTGACCAATTTGGCTATGGTTGCATTTATTTCTGGAAATCGTTAAGCCTACATTTATGATTTGTGGTTAAAAATTGAAATGTCTATGGTTTCCTTACTTCTTTCCGTTTGCACTGCCTTTATGAAGCTCAGCCATTCAAGCCTCCTTTTAGAATATACTTGCCTTTATGAAGCTCAGCCATTCTGTGTGATCCTTAATTCGTCTTTGATCTGACTTTGTAATGCATTTCTACAGGGTAATGCAAGAGTTGCGATAGCTAGTCTATTGGAAGTCTCATGTCTGCTTACAACAAAGCACAGGTATACTTTGAACTTTTCTTGTTTGATGTCAACCTACAACAAAGTAGATGTAATTAAGATCATATGTTGCTAATGTTTTTTTTTCTGTGTTCACAGGAAAGTATGGCTGATGCCGGTGAGGAGTTTGATGAGTGAAAGCGTGGGGTGAATGATAACAATATGAGAAGTGGGATGTAAGTGTAGCTATCTTACATTCATGGTTATATTGTTTTGTGTGATTATAACATGTCTCATGGGGAAATATATAAATCTGGGATGATATTTTATCCTACTCTGGAGGTTGTTATACATAACTTGGAGAGATATCTACTGAAATAATGAGAGGCTGTAATCTGAATTCCACAACCGTTATCGTAGTTATTCTATTTTTAAGTATGGAGGGCTTCAGAGGCTTCCTCGCCTTACGATCAAGCCTGTGAGTTCTGTAGAATCTGATCCATTGCAGAGCTTAAATAATTTGAGATTATTTCCAATTGCTACTAGGGCTTTTCGCTCCTGTTTACAATTTGGGCATCAAATTTTGTTTGAGTGGGACATTCCCGGGCAATCTTCCAAACTGTCCCCACCTTTTGATTTTTACTCATCTCCTTGTTTTGATTTTATTTTACGCATTGGTCTTGCGGAAACTACCCTTTTCATGTTTCTGATATTTCATTCTTTTGTGTGTTTTTTAGGTTGTGGAGCTTGATATCCTCTATCCAAGTGATGGTATCCATGGACGGTGGGATAGCAGTTACCGCATAACAACAGCTGCTACTTGGGATCAAACTACTCTCATCATATGTGTGCCCAAGCTTTAACCTGGAGATGAAACCCAAGAGACCATAAGGACCCATGTTAAGGTGATTGACATCTATCTCACTAATTCTGACATGTTCATAATTTGTGTAATAGCGTGTTAAAATTTTTGCCTTACCTAAATTCTATCGATCATCTGTTTTGAATTGTTCCACAGTACCAACTAGTTGTATTCCTCCACACCACTAACTAAATCTCACAGGGAAGACTGCAGAGATTTTGGAAACAAGCTCTATGTGAAGACATTTCTTTTATTTCAGAGCAGTTACTCAATGAGCTGGATATTTCCATTTTTGATATTAAGCAATTCATTTATGTATTCTGGTTAATACAAAAAATTTAATGCTGATGTATTTTGTTTTCTTTTAGCAGTGTTGCCTTTTGTTATTATACTGCTGCTAGGATTTGGTGGTACTGGAGGAAAGAAGACTGCAAGTGCCTTTGTTTTTCAAGGTCTTTTCCTCTCTTTATTTTGCCTCTTATGACTTTCTTAATCGCCTTTAAGATGGTATAACGTGTTGATGCTTACTTTCTCTGTTTTCCTATCACCTAATGTGTCTAATATTGTGGTTGAAGCTTATAATCCTACTTTGGTTGTTCATATTGTTGTCGAGAATTATGAGGAGTGTATGGTTCTTGATAATGAATCTCTACGGTATTTCCTCAGGACTCTTAAGCTCACTAATCCAATGCTACGAGTATTCAATGATACTGCCCGTTATGTTGATCAAGGAGGTGGCAAGAGGAAAGGTAATTGTCTTCTTCCTTGTTTATTTCCTTGTGTTTGCCCCCTGTACATGTACTGAAATATGCATATATGTAGTTTTTTGTTATTGACTGCATACTTGTTAACCCTGACATTTTCTCAGATGGGACTCTATTAAAAGTTATTATCAATTGTACATTTCGGTGCATTTGCTGTCTATCTGGAGCCATGACATGCCAATAGTTTTGACTTCCTAGATCTAAGGAAAAATCATGGGAAGGTATGGCTGGATGAGTTTATTGATCTCACCTTCTGTTGTATAATTTTTTTCATTTTTATAAGGATTTTCCATTAATATCTATCTGTTATAGCTGTGAAGTCCAATGGGGATGATATGTTTTTCCATACAAATGTTAAGTTGTTTTTTTCGTGCAGGAAGAACAACGAGCTTGTGATTTATCTTATGCTCTTTGGGTTCCAGACCTCTTTATGAAAACACATTAGGTGGACAAGGCAACAATTGAAGGATTGATAACACAAATTTGTGAAAGTAAGTGATTCATAACTCTCTCTTTTCATTGTTAAATTTTTGTTTCTACTCTACATGAAATGTTAATATGGTGCTTTTTATTTGCTTATAAAATTTTGGGTAAGTTTTAGCACCAACCTGCATTTGCCTTTTGGTAGTTACATGATAAGAGCTATGCAACCTTCCTTTAAACTTTTAAGTTGTTGTACTACATTATTTCAAGTGCTTTTGAATTTAAAAAATATCAATTCGACTTGGTTGCCTTACTCGTTAAGAAAGTTAACTTTATACTTCTTATTTGTGCTGGGATCCTTCTCTTGAAAGTGAAATATCAGGATCCATACAAAGATGGCGTGTTTAGATTTAGGTTTTACGTTGTGCTATTGTTTTTTTTATGGATCAAGTTGTCTTGGCAGCTTTTCTATAATGATGCCTTTTTAGTTTTCTATATTGTTATGTAATTGTTTTAACATTTGGAACTTGAGAGATTATAATCTGTTGAACTTGTAAAATGAAGTCAGTTAATATAGTGTTCATTCAATTTTAATTCCATGTTATCGTTTTTGATTTTAGCTTTGGAATTCAGCTGAATTTCCTCTTTTTTCTTATAATATAAAATACTCCCTTCGTTCCAGGAAAAGAGTTACTTTTCCTATTTGCACAATTGTTAAGGCAAGATGAGAGAGAATAACTTTTATAATTTATTTCCAGATTTATCCTGATAAAATGTTTAATATTACATACATTTTTATAATGAGAATAATAACATTTCTTAAAATAACAAGGGTAGTTTTGAAAGATTGTTATGTTGAAAATGAAAGTAACTCTTTTGTTGGAACAAAAATTTAAAGAGAAAGTAACTCTTTTCCTGAAACGGAAGGAGTATAACTTTACGACGCTTTCTAATTAGCGTATATAGCGACAACTTGAGAGTATCGGTTACTTTAGGAATCAACTGTATTTTGAAAGTGTCGTTCCAGAAAAAGACAGCGAATCTGCGGTATTTTCCGCGATACATATAAAGTGTCGTATAACTCACTTCTAGGACAATTCCCAAAATGTCGTAGAACAGCCCTTTTCCACTAGTGAATATATTAGTTTTGGGATAAACTCGTTCCTCTAAACCATCATCGTCTTCATAATAATAAGGAAATACTGGTGGGGTGACTGCAAGTTTTGGTATGTTGGGAGATATCATTTTTGCCGAGCCTAATGCCTACATTGCATTTGCGGGTAAAAGAGTAATTGAACAAACATTGAATAAGACAGTACCTGATGGTTCCCAGGCGGCTGAGTATTTATTCCACAAGGGCTTATTGGACTCAATCGTACCACGTAATCCTTTAAAAAGTGTTCTGAATGAGTTATTTCAGCTTCACGGTTTCTTTCCCTTAAATCAAAATTCAAGCAAGTAGAGCATTCAATTCCGTTTTTTTATTTCTTCACCCTCTATAACAATGGTATCTCTAGTTAATTCCTTTTCCTCTTGAATGAGTAAATAATCAACAATATTATTAGTATTTGAATTAAAAACAACACTATCAACATGAGGTTCAATTGATGTAAAACATTCCTGATCATTATGACTACGGATTTCAAATTCTTCGTCACTACTATTCTAATCATAATAATAGTATGAAGATGGTTAAACCTAGTCTAATTGGCAACTAAATTCATTTAGATAATACTTAAAGTAATTGTTTCCTTCATTTCTAAGTTATACCTACGTCACTCTTCATAAATTTTCTCTATTAATGTGTTTCCCCTACATGAACTTTCATTCAATTTCTTAAGCGAATATTTTAAAGAAAAACATTGATCGTAAGAAGTATTATGTTGCAACTGCTTACTTAAATCCCCCAAGGACGGAGAATTCACATTTTGATTACAGTATTGCTAATTTCCGGTTCGTATGACTGGTGCACGTGCAAATAGTAATTGAGATCACCATGGTCTGAACCATAACCTCCAGAGGGTTGGTAGTGGTCCCAAGTACTATCCATACTATGGTCATAGTAGGGATATTGTCCATTTCGAAATTCAGGTCAGTAGTCATCGTATTGGTCCTCATAATATCAGTTTGACATTTTTTTGTTAAAGTGCACGTGCATATGCATGTTCGACTAAAATAGGTAAGCACAGTATCACGGGCTTAGATTTTGGACTAGACCATGCGGCACTTGAATTCTTCAAGTAAGCCTTAAAAGAACTCAAAGGAATTGGAGACTTAGAGATTTTGAAGTGGGAGAGTATTTGATTATTAGAGAGAGAATGTTACAATGCTTAGAGAGCTTGTTGGTGGATGATTTGAGCAAATGAGCTTTATATAGTGTACAATGGAGGATTCTATAATGTGTTCTAGAATCATCATCTTCTAGAGTATTCTACACTTTACAAGAATATACAAGGGAATATTCTATATACAAGAATATTCTGGAAGCTTGTGGATATCTCTATCTTCTTCCATACTCTTCTAGGTTCTTCTTATGGACCTAGACTCTTGTCACGGTTTGGCCCAATATGTAGGAAAATGGGTGGGCCGTGACATTCTCCACCACCTATTCTCTCGACGTCCTCGTCGCGGCTTGTGCGTGAAACTGGTCGATCGCATCTTTGAATTGCCAGAGAGACGTTTCAGACTCCCATGTTCCTTCTTGTAATGATGCATCTTTCCATTTCACTAAGTACTCTTTGCAAGGGGCACTCCCTTCCTTCGGACAATCGGTCGGCTAATATCTCGTCTATAGCTTTATCAAAGGAAGTTGCAATCATGGGTGGTGCGCGACTTGATACTCCCCGACTCTCGTCTTCCTCGTCCTTGTTGAACGTCTTTAAGTTGCTCACGTGGAAGACGGGATGGATTTTCATCTTTGTTGGGAGCTCCACTCGGTAAGAAGCTTTGCCCACTTTGGCTAGTACTTCAAACGACCCTTCGTACTTGCGTAACAAGCTTTTGTGCAGTGGCCGAGTGTACTTGAATTGTTGGGGCAGAAGCTTGACAAACACCATGTCGCCAGCTTGGAACTCCACATGTCGCCTCTTCTTATCGGCCCACTTCTTCATCTTCTTGGCCGCTTTTATCAATTGTGCGTGTGCTAAGTCCCTTTGTTCCTGCCAATCTTTCGCGGTCTTGTATGCTCCGGGGCTAGCACCTGCATAAGAAGTGGCCAAAGTACTTGGTGTCAACGGTTGTTGTCCGGTTGCGAGCTCGAATGGGCTCTTCCCTGTAGACTCCGAACGTTGTAAGTTGTAGGAAAATTGAGCTACACCGAGCAACCTAGACCAATCTCGCTGATTGGCACTAACAAAGTGCCTAATGTAAAGCTCCAACAAAGCATTTACCCGCTCAGTTTGCCTATCAGATTGAGGGTGGAAACTTGTTGAGAAGTTCATCTCGGTACCCATTAGCTTGAAGAGCTCCGTCGAGAATTTTCCCGTGAAGCGAACGTCTCGATCGCTTACAATGTTCTTTGGAACTCCCCAATACTTCACCATATTTTTGAAGAATAGCTTGGATGCCTCGTCTGCCGTACATCCGGGTGTGGCTGTTGCAAAAGTAACATATTTGGTGAATATTTCCACCACCACCATAATTGTGCCAAACCCATCTGACTTGGGAAAACATGTGATGAAGTCCATTGAGACACTCTCCCATGGTCTCTCTGGAATGGGCAGCGACTCTAATAGTCCGCCGGGATGCTTTTGCACAATCTTGTCTTGTTGGCATACAAGACATGTCCGCACATAGGTCTCTATGTCATCGCGGAGTTGTGGCCAGAAGAACTTCTCATGCACAAGGGCTAATGTGCGATGAGTACCGGGTGACCTACCCACCGTGAATCATGGCACTCCTTAATGATATCTCTCCGCAAGTTGTCCCAACGCGGAACGTAGACCCTTCTTCCCGTAGTGAACAGTAGGTCATCTTCGATCCAAAACTTCCTCGTCTTGTCGGCATTGGTGAATTCCACCACACTCTTCGCCGTTGTATTCTTGCTTAACCCTTCCTTCACATGGTCTATTAGCATGCTGCTGGCTTGCGTGAGATTGGCGAACTCCGCCTTTCGACTAAGTGCATCCGCGACCACGTTACCTTTTCCCGGCTTGTACTCGAGATCATAATCGAATTCCGCAAGGAAGTCTTGCCACCTAGCTTGCTTCGGGCTTAACTTCTTCTGCGTTTGGAAGCAGCTCGTTGCTACGTTGTCCGTCTTGACTATGAACTTTGATCCGAGAAGGTAATGTCTCCATACTCGCAAGCAATGCACCACCGCCGTCATCTCTTTTTCCTGAACGGTGTACCTCTGCTCGGTATCGTTCAACTTGCGACTTTCGAACGTGATAAGATGTCCGCCTTGCATCAGCAATCCTCCTATCGCAAAGTCCGAAGCATCAGTGTGCACCTCAAATGGAAGACTTGGGTTAGGCAGCTGCAGGACCGGCTCTTCGACCACCGCCTGTTTTAGCTCCTTGAATGCTTCTTGGCATCCGGTCGTCCACTCCCAAGATCGCCCTTTCCTCAGCAAGTCTGTCAATGGAGCTGCCTTTCTCGAGTATCCTAGGATGAACCTTAGATAGTAGTTGATAAAGCCTAGGAACGATCGCAACTCCGACACTTTGGTAGGGCTGTCCAATCTTGGATAACGCGGACCTTGGCATCTTCTATCATAAGCTTTCCACTACTGATCTTGTAACCTAGAAAGGAGACTTCCTCTTGGGCAAATGAGCACTTCTCTTTCTTCACATATAGATCGTTTTCCTTTAGTTCTTGGAAAATAGTACGCAAGTGGCTCTCGTTCTCCTCCAATGTCTTTCTATAGATCACTATATCGCTAAGATAGACCACCACAAACTTGTCCAAGTATGGGTGAAATATCTTGTTCATTAATGTGCAGAAAGTAGCGGGAGCATTAGTTAAGCCGAATGGCATAGCAAGTTATTCGTAAGCCCCATACCTCGTGACACATGCTGTCTTTGGATCGTCGCCTTCCGCGATCCTTACTTGGTAGTATCCTGACCGCAAGTCCAACTTTGAGAAGTATCTCGCCCCTCCTAGTTGATCGAACAGATATGCAATGAGCTGTATTGGATACTTGTTCTTTATGGTCACCTTGTTGAGGGTCCGGTAGTCGATGCACAACCTCATTGCTCCATCCTTCTTCTTCTGGAACAGTACCGGCGCACCATATGGTGCCTTTTACGGATGGATGTATCCCGCATCCAGCAAGTCTTTGAGTTGCTTCTTCAACTCAACCAGCTATGGTGGATACATACGATAAGGTGCCTTCGCGGGAGGCTTAGCGCCAGGTTCTAGCTCGATCGCATGATCGATCTCTTTTCGTGGCGGCAACTTCTTGGGAAGCTTCTTTGGCATCACGTCCTCGAACTCTTCGAGAACCTTCATTATGGCCGTTGGAACTTCTTCTCATTGGGTTGTCGGTTTCTCCTCCTTCATCGTCGCTATGAAGGTTACTTCACCCTTCTTGAAACCTTTGGAAAGCTGCAGCGCCGGCAACACCGTGGTCTTCTTCTTCTCTTTAGTCACCGGTATAAGGTGAGCTGATTTGTCTCCGAGTATACACAAGGAGTCAAAAGGTGGCATGGGAATGGCACGTTGTGCGCACATGAATTCCATGCCCAACACCATGTCGAAATCGTCCATAGGGATCACCGAGAAGTCGACCGGTCCAGCCCTCCTGTCGAGATGCATTTCTACGCCACACGCCACGCCTTCTAGTGGCTTTGCATCTGAGTTCACCGCCTTCACGGTACCTCCTCCTTTAGCGAACTTCATGACTAGACGCGATGCTTATTTCTTCGACACGAAGTTGTGCGTAGCACCTGTATCCACTAAGGCGCGGGAGGTCTTCCCATTTACTTGGACGTTTACGAACATAAGCGTCTTGTCTTTGCTTTTGGACTTCTCCGCCTTAGCTTGGACACTGCTTAGCTTTTGGAGCGAACTCACCACGGAGTCTCGTTCCTCTTCGGATCCACTATCCTCCATTAACGCAGTAAGCTTACCCTTTTTTGGGTAATCACGGACTTTGTGATCCCCTTCACATAAGAAGCAAGATAAGGAGGGCTTACTTTTATCTTTATGCTCGGAAGCTTTATCCTTCCACGAAAGATACTTTTTCGGGGTATGCTTGTCTCTATATTCTCTTGCTTCCCCACCTTTGGCATGGTGACCTTTTGAAGTTCTTCTTTCTTCGGAGCTAGTACTCCTTGAAGTCTTCGCTCTTTCTTCGAAGCTTGGCCTTTCGACCAAGGTCTCGGCTACAGCTATTGCCTCGGTCAGGGTTTGAACACGATGACGATCTAGATCTTGCTTTACCCACGGCTTTGCTCCGCATAAGAAGTTGAATAGCTTCTCTTCTTCGGACAAATTAGGTATTTCTAGTAAAAAGTTTGTATACGTCTCGGTATACTCTTTGGTTGTACCCGTTTGACGAAGATACTTCAACTTCGCTCTTTCTTCATAGGCCGCATTCTCCGGGTAGAAGTATTTCTTAAGGTCGACTTTAAAATCTGACCAAGTAGCGATAGTAGCTTTACCTTGCTGAATTTCCTGGATTCGGAGTCTCCACCATGCCAAGGCGTCCTCCGTGAGAAACACCGTGGCTCTCTTTATCTTTCTCAAATCCTCCTCCATTTCGAGATGTTCGAAATACCTTTCACAACTCCATATGAAAATATCAATCTCCTTCGCGTCTCTTTTCCCATTATACGGTGTTGGCTTGGGAGCATCCTCTCTTGAGAGTTTGCTTGGCCCCTCGTGCATGGCTTGGTTTATGGCAGCCCTTTTGCACAATACCAATTCTCCTTTCACCGCTTCTAGCTCTTGCTCAACTGACAATAATTTGGCCTTTACCTCCTCCACGCTATCCTCTACTGCGTCTTGGATCCGAGCTTCCACGTCCAATTTGATACCGTCCACCGCCTTTCACGGAAAAGGCGAGAAAATTATTCTTCACCTGCGAGATGTCCTGGAAATATTTTTGTGGAGATTTTCACGAAGTTTCTCTTAATATAGGATTGGGAATGAGTTGTCCCTATAAATAAGGGATGATAATTATCTTGGAATCGGAACAAAAAGGACTACTATATATAGTTTTGATTAAACAGGGGAAGTGAATTATTCACGGAGTGTTGCTGTGAAGTTGGGAAGTTACATGGGAATGGAAGGAGAGAATATCTTCTGATAGATTCTATTGTATCCTTTGAGAGAATTTTGATTGAATTCAGAGACGCGTAAAGAAAAATGGAGAAGAAAATCCCCATAACTTTCGGTGAAAGGAAAAGAAGATAAACAAGGATCAAAATCGAGATTTTAGGGTCCTGTGGTGTATATAAAGGTTGCTGGGAGTCAACAAAAGCTATATAGAGGTTTAGGAGAGCTCAGAATCGCGTGGGGGGAGGCTCGGGAAGAAAATAGAAAGAAAAGAAACTGTTGCTGCTAAACGTGAAGAACAGGGATACAACAACGGTTTCTTCAACCCATATGGAACAAATATCTTCGCATCTGCCACATATAACGGTTTCTTCAACCCATCTGCAACGTTTATCTTGAGCTTTGCAACGCTTATCCTGAGCGAAAACATCTTTTTATGTGGTTTGCAACACCATTACACTGTTGCGAACCATCTGTGTTATTATTTTTTCTTCTTTTTGTACACTTTTGAGCTATGAATCATTATTTTGAGAGTGTTTTGAGCATGAAGGGCTAAACCCCATCACTGAGGTGAGGAGGAAGCCAGTTTTCCATGATTAATTGGTAACTTTTAATAATTCTTTTATGACTTTTGCTTTTATTTTTAATGAAAGTATGATTTTCCTTAATTGATTGTGATTTTATTTGATGGTTTATGCTGCAATCTAAAACTTTTGATGAGCCATGCTTGTGACTTACAGTTGATATTTTAAAAATCTAACTTTGGCAAAAATTAGAGTCACTTATTTGAGCTGGAATTGTTTAGAATTATTATTTTTGGAACCAATTAAAAGTGGTTAATGGTGAAATCCATAACCTCAGTATTTGTGAATATTATTGTCATCTTTTGTGTATATTTTCTAGTTTAAGATCAGTTTTTAAATCTAAAATCAATCTTCACAAGTTTGAGAGTTTGAAACCTATTTTACCACTATTCTAAAATACATCATTATATTGCTAATTTTTTTGGTAGGCAATTTCCACAATAAATATAAAAATATTACATGCACATCAAAACTAAAAAAAAAAAACAAGTAAAAATCTAAATGAGAAAATAAAAATAAAATAAAATAAATCTTAATTAACATAATTAGCACAAAAATTGTCAAATAACCAAAAATAATATTTCTCAATCCTCGGCAGCGGCGTCAAAAACTTGATGGGATTTTAATTATATACCGCAAGAGCACGACTGTCGATGAGACAGTATGCAAACACGGGTCTTCCTCAGAGACTAAATTATTGTTATCTTTAATTTCTAAGTAAATTAAAATGAATGGATTGAGAAATATGAATTAAAAATAAAAATAAAAATATCGAATAATTAGAAAAATCTAGGGTTTAGGTTCCACCACTAAAGTGCATACTAAATTATTTAACCAATTTTCTATGAAATTCTTCGTTATATCTCAAGACGATTTAGGACACTGATATACGTCTTGGAAGATAAAAAAAAATCACCAACAAAATTTTCTTAAAATATTGACCACTCTCTTCATTTATAATGTTGATCCTTAAAAAGAATATAAAGTTATAATATAAACATAAAGGCATATGAAAAAAATTATCATCATAACTAAACAAAAATAAGGACCAAAAGAATTATCATTGAAAATGAGTAGAATTCTCTAATATACATCATCATGTTTCATCTTAACTCTGATAGAATAAATTATTTCATAACAAAAAAAAAAAAAAAAAAATGAAAAATATATTAAACTAAACTACTAGCTCGGACCCCGGACATAAACTCCCATTCTCCAAAAACGTGATTATGTATAGCTTAAGGAACCTGTTTTCCTTTTTTATTTCATGAACCACATCATCACCCAACGGTGGTGTGCCACTTGTTGAGAATATAAGAAGTCATCTAATAAAAATCTGCCACATTTCAAGATATGAAATCTCACCTTTGGAATTGTCTGTTGAATCTCCATTATATAAACTTGCCAAAAGAATATCAATTCCATGCAAACATAGTTGTACTGATTTGCGTTTGATGGGTCCACGGCTAACAGTCAAGGAAACTATATAATTTTGGCCGATACGTACAAATTGTTGCCAAACACTTCTATGCTTCCTCCAATGCCACCTCGTGCTTCTTGTTATAATTAACTTTAAAAACAAAATATCAAATGTTTCACTTAATGCCACCGACCAAACTCTCCAAAACAATCAAGTCCATTTTTCCTTTTAAACCCTAATGAATTGGGCTCAGCTCACCGATATAGGATTTGATTCTTTTTATGGTTTATTTGACGTCGACAACGATTTTCGTCTATTTTATAGGTAAAATTTCATACTTTATTTCATTCAGCTTTATTTTTTAAAAACTGCAAAACTAAATGAAACATCAAATATATATAGAATAGAGAACTAAATAAATGTAAATTAAGGTGTAAAAATATCGTGTTTACACACTCATCAGGACATACTACGCGTGATGCATATTTGAGTAAGTAAAGTAACAACATGATGCGTTCACATCATGAAGCTTCCTCGGGTAAGCAACATAGGGAGATATTGCATCTATGTGAAAGCAACATAACAACATGATGTATTCGCGTCATGAAGCTTCCTCGGGTAAGGAACGTAGGGAAAATGATGCATTTTTGGCATGATGCATTCTCAACCAAATCCCCTCGCTATATAAGTCTTGCTCACATTTTCACAATGTGAAATTGGGGAGATGTTTGACATCCATCAACTCCCACTTCCTTAGATGCAACATTAAACCAAATGATGCATCCTTTGGTAAGCAACTTCGCACATTGATGTATTTGCATAATGATGTATCATCGGGCAAGGAACGTAGAACAATGTTGCATCTTTTTATAAGGGATGTAGCAAAATTATACGTTTGCATCATGAAACATCCTTGAGTAAGTAATATAGGCATGAAATGCATTTACGTCATAATGTATTTTCCATCTAACACCCGTCCTTATATAAGTCTTACTCACAGTTCTAAATATAAAATTTTTGGATGAGTTTCGAAAAGACAAGGGTATCGAGTACACCATCAATTCTTTTTCGTATATAGAAAAATCTTGTATAATCTTATCGATCTTAAAAAGATTAAATATTAACAAACAAGGTTATCTTGGATTTAATCGTTCCAACCAAGAATTAGATTAAAGGATCGATCCAAGATATTATTAACGTACATATGTAAATAACACAAACACGTAAGATTTTGTTGACGAGTAAAACTGCTTGGAAGAAAAACTTTTAGACCTAGTCAATTTTTGAATACTCTCAGAATATATATATTTCTGTATATACATAGAATATCAAATGTCTAGCTGGGAGAAGCTCTGATACTGTACGGATGTATATACTTATAGAAGTGCTACAAGATCACCAGAGAGTGCCTGTAGTTATTAATAAAATCTGTATTATCAGTTCTCTTACAAAATACGAAATAGAAATACAGGCTCCATATTTCTCGAATCCCCTTCTATTTGTGCCAACATACCCATTGAAATATCCTCCAATGAAAATATTCTCGTTTTGAGGCACACTTTTAACTATGCCATCAAGCGTGTCTCAGAACTTCATCTTGTCATCCTCACTCATCCTCTCGTGTGGAGCTAATGCGTGTCGTAAAGGCAAAAAATTAATTAAGATATTTTCCACTAATTAACTAGTAAGTGGTAGTAAGGATCGTTCCCACAGAGAGCTGTGTGCTTGAGATATTATTCTGATTAGAAAATAAGAAAAAAATAAATAACTAAGGGGGGTTTGGTTGTTTAATTACTAAATATATAATAAAAAGATAATAAAAAGAAAGGATGATTAGGGAGTCCTTCACCGTTACCAAACGTTAACTCGAGTAGTATACTAATCTATCTTTCATCAGAACCATTCATCACCAACCGTAGAATAACAGCTAGATCAGTGTTATCCCCAAAAATCCTTTTATCACTAGATACAGAAGTTCTCGACTACCAGATTCTATTTATCTGAACCACCAAGTAGTAGATCACTCAAGGTGTAACCCAATCGAATGCTTTAAGTTTTGTGAATTTAGGTTGATCCCAGTAGTTAAACTCTTAGATCAAGGTCCACTTGCTGGTGTTATCTTCACTCACAATTGCTCCATAGAATCCCTCTGCAAGGTCTCATGATTTCTACTTGTGTATGAGTCAATGGACGATTACTTATCCCCGATCAATAGATTAATCTAGCGTGCACTCCAAATAATCTAAGAAATCATTCATAAACCCTAGATATAGTGAAAACAAACAATGACGATAATAACTTCAAACAAACTTGTATTAACTAATAAAGTTTCATGTTTATAACATTGAATTCATCCTTAATCAACAAAGGTTTAGCTACTCATATTACAAAGAAGAATGGTTTCCCCTAAAGGGGTAAACCCTAGGTGTTTAGATGTAGAATTGTAGTATGAGAGGTAAGGTTGTGTAGAGATATAGAATATATCTTGTTTGAGCCTTAGATGTCTTCTTTTATAGCCTTCAATGCTTGGCCCTCAAGTCTCCTCTCATTTTAGGGTTTAGAATCCCATTAAAACTAAGTTTCCGGGTTTTCTACGGTTTAAAATCCTCCCGGGACCGTGTTTTGCTCGTTTTAAAAGTCTATAAACGTGCCAAGTACTCTGCGTACGGCTAGGAATTGGTCCCACGACCTATCCATAACTAAATATGATTTTTAATGTGATTTTTAGGGTCACTTACGGCTGGGTCGTGCTAGGCATTTCCTGGCCGTAAGTGAGTCTGGATTTTTCTTTTCTTCATTCACCGTTTTGGCCATAACTCCTTCATCTGATGTCCGATTGACCTCATTATTTTTGCATTGGCTTCGTCTCTTTGTCCTATACAAGATGATATCTTCAAAATATTTATATATTTTCATCACAGTTAGCGGCTAGCTTAGGAGTGATTTCCTAACCGTAAATCTAGCTCTGACACTTGTTTTGCAAACTTTGTTGAGATGATTTCCCAGCGGTAAATATGAAAGAATTATCATTATCTTTCCAGTTCTACGGCTAGATTTTGATGCTTTCCTATCCCTAAGTGGATCTGAAACTTGGTCCTTTTCTTCGACTTGTTCTACGGCTAGCCTTTGAGACTTTTCTAGCCGTAATTACTTCTGGATTCTCACTCCAAAAGTGTACTCTTCATCTCTAGATACTTCTTCTTATGCCAGAATGAACTCCTTCCCTCTTCTTAGATCTTTTCAACACCATCTCCATTAATTTCAGATGATTCACCTAAAGAAACAAATAAAATATAAAATAAGAGTAATACCAAGTAATTTGCAAGAATTATAAATAAAACAAGTATGAAATTGACACTATAAACATGTAAATTAAGCACTTATCAAATTCCCCCTCACTTAGCCTTTTCCAGTCCTCGAGTAAACTACCACCTAAACTATCCTAACTAAAATACAACAACTCCCTTTCGTCGAGGATAAAATTACACTTAGCATGTGTAACAAGCCTTTAAACCCCTAGGTGCTACAGTGGACGAGTTATAGTCTCGTGAGGGTTTACAAGAGGTATACCCACAAAACCTAAATTCCAACTTTCAAATATTCCAGAGCACATGCATCCAAAGAGCCACGAAGACATAATTTTTTTGCACACTAACAATAAGAAGTTAGAAGTATCAAAGAACATTATTCTCATGCTTAACTCTTGAGTTAGGAGAAAACCACCATATGAAAGAATCCAGGTTCGAGAGCGATCGAATGTTCTGCCTCACCAATAGGGTTTTATGAAATTGACACTCAAAAGACGCACTTTATGGTTCTCATGTGTGCATACAAGAATGAAGATATAAATCCTGCACATGTTGAATGGTTGGAAGGAAAATGAACCTTCCGAATTATATGAAGATGTTATCCCATAGAAACGTGGGACGAAAAAGAACCCTTTTTTAATTTCTAGTGACCTTTAAGAAAGGATATCAACCACTATGTAAGGATGGGAAGGCTTACTTACCTTCTTACCGATCTACAATCAACACCACTCTCACAACATCCAATAGAAACGTCTTCAGTCTTCGGTCTTCAACTATTGATGATGAACTCTTGAACTTCGTAAAACCTTGATAATTATAACTCTTTTCCTCAAATTCTTGTTGCTTGAAACTTCTTTGTAGATTTCTTTTTCCTCACGACCTTATTAAATGAATACAAACGAAATATACACTAAAGAAATATAAACCATCTTCTTTTTTTTTACCATGTTTTTTTTTAATTATTTTTTTAATTATTTTTTCATTAAAACTCCAAAATAAATACAAACTGACTTATAAAATAAATGAAACTACTATGGCCGTGGGATAAGGACTTTACCACTTGATTCTTCACAACTTGTATTATCTTGATATCATGAACTTCACTAACTCACATCTTTTGACTTCTTTCGCTCTTGTACATAAGTCTTCAACATGTATTCATATAATTCTGCTCATTGTATTGTTGCTTTACTTGAATATGAAATTTGCTCTTTCTTGTACTGTTGCTTGTAAACCTTGAACGTCTTCAACTTTCTTCGTGATTTTGATATCGCTCCGTTTATTGATGATAATGATGTTTTTATGGACCTGTTGTTATCGAGAGAATGATGCCAATTGCAAACAAGATTACAAGATAGAGTTAGCAATTATGATGACACCCTCATGATTGATAGAAATAACACTCAAGAGATCAAAAAGTAGTGCTGAAATTGGTGCGAGGTTGGGTAGCTCATCATTCTAACCGGAATTTACACAAATGAAACACTCTAAACGAACAATTGAAGGTTTGGTGCCTCACTCATGGGTATTGAATGATCAACTTCTCTAATATTGTACTCTTTCTGCACCTAATTTGCCACCGGCGGTTTAAGTCCCTTTTTGTCAGCTTTAGCCTCTCAACAACTAAGCACTCCGAATATAGTTCTTTAATACTTCTAACTTCAGTTATTTCGGTTAGAACTCCGTATGTAAGCTTAGCTAGAAGTATGCAAAGTGACTCTAAAATCTCTAAAAGTTGGAGGTTTTCATGCAAATATGTAAAAAAAGTTTAAAAACTCTACCTACAAAAGCAAATACTAAGAACTTTATATGCTTAATCACTCCCCCACATTTAAACTTTACATTGTCCTCAAAGTAAATTGGCTCTTCCAATATAAAATCAAGATTGGAACTCCTAACATGATATGAAAAACTAAGTAAATATCAAAATAAAGGGAAATAAATACAAAACCAATGGGTTTCCTCCCATTCAACATTTAGTTTAACGTCCTCATCCTAACCTTCTGGTTAGCGCCCGTAAACCAACAATCTGAAAATCTGGGATCCACCCAGATAATATTCTGCAGTTCTAATAACAACTTCACAAAAACGTTAGCATAAAATATAAATATTGAAACTATTATTGTATGGAAGTTACCCCCACACTTAGTCTTTTCTATACTTGGAAGTGTATAAAGAACATAGAATGCAGGAACTTCTTTGGGTTCCTCTCGGTGAACCTGCACAGTGTCAGAATCAAACACATTTAGTGATATATAGTTAGGAGCAAAATAATTCTTAAGGTTTTTTGTAGCATATATACTCAACCCTAAGTGATCTAGATCCTTAAATATTAGAACAACCTTTTGGGGAACTATTTCGATCGAGGGAGGATCAAGAGATATAGAGTTATACAAAGGATTATAATTTTTTTTTATAATCTCTTGTATTACGGGATCCTCATCATTCCTAAAGTACTCCAATGAATTATTTACCTCATTTGTATCGTGGTCCTCTGTCAAACTGTTTAGCCAATCTTCGTCAGTTTCTGCTTCAATCAAAATCTCAGCATTATTATATTCCTTGGCCATCTTAATTGGGTCTTCCACGAAATCAACCAATTCAGTTTCATTCTCAATCTCCATCTCTCCAACACACTCATTATCGTAATCAGAGTCCTCTAGTCTAGTTCATTAGCGCACATCCTAATATCTTTGTTTGAGTATGTTACACAATCTATAACAATAGATATATCGAATCCAACCTTCTCATTTTGAATAGGCGAATGATCGTTATTATGATCCGGAGTTGGAATAACTTCATCATTGTTGCAAGGAATTTCCCAAAGGTTTCTCATCTTCATAATAGTCTTTATCATTCTTAGGAATTTCAGAATCGTTTTGGTTTTGAGGCCATACTTCTTCCTCATCCTTATTTTTACCGAGTTGAGTAATTTGTTCGTATAATTTCTCTGAATTCCTTTGAATTGCTCGATATGACTCTTCCCAATCATATTGTTGATGTTGTTGTTGCAAATCATCTAACTTTCTACCGTGCTCATCTTGTTGTTGAATAAATTGCTCCATTATCCTTTGGAGTTCGTCTAACTTGGCACAAGTAGAATCTGTGGTCTAAAGAAATTATTAGAAATATAACTATCCTCCCATCCTCATGGTTCACTTATATACCCGTCATAAGGTTGTTAGTATGTATGAGAATAACCATAAGGTTCCGTAGGGTATTGGTCATAGCCAAAAGATTGGTTTTGGTTATACCCATGGTATGGTTGGTAGTTGTCATAAGACTGAGATTGACAACTTTATTGATTACCACTATTATATGATTGATCTTGTGCACCGTACATGTTATTTTTGTAAGGAAACATGACGACTCACAAGAAAATAACTAAAAAAAAAAACAAAAAAAAAGTAATATTTACAACCTGTTTTCAAAATTTACCTCCCACTTTTGACGAGATTTGTACACCTTCAACTAGTTGTTAACACCACGAAAACTTAAAAATATGAAAAAACTAAAGAAAAACGTGAAAATATCTAAACTGCTAAAACAAGCTAAAACAAATAATAAATCAATTAAAGACTGCTCCCCGGCAGCGGCGCCAAAATTTGATGCGTATTGTAAGAGCAACAAATTAATTAATTAACCTAGCCTGCACTCCAAACAATCTAAGAAATCAATCATAAACCCTAGATATAGTGAAAACAAACGATGACGATAATAAATTCAAACAAACTTGTATTAAATAATAAAGTTTCACGCTTAAAACTTTCAATTCATCCTTAATCAACAAAGATGTAGCTATTCATATTACAAAGAAGAATGGTTTCCCCCTAAAGGGGAAAACCCTAGGTTTTTAGATGTAGAATTGTAGTATGAGAGGTAAGGTTGTGTAGAGATCTAGAATATATCTTGTTTGAGCTTTAGATGTCTTCTTTTATAGCCTTTAATGCTTGACCCTCAAGTCTCCTATCATTCTAGGGTTTAGAATCCCATTAGAACTAAGTTTCCTTGTTTTCTAGGGTTTAGAATCCTCCCGAAACCGTGTTTTGCTCGTTTTAGAAGTCCATAAATGTGTCAAGTAGTCCGCCTACGGCTAGGAATTGGTCCCACGACCTATCCATAACTAAAGATGAGTTTTCGGTTTATTTTCAGGTCACTTACGGATGTGTCGTGCTAGGCATTTCCTGGCCGTAAGTGAGCCTGAATTTTACTTTTCTTCATTCACCGTTTTTTCCATAACTCCTTCATCCGACGTCCGATTGACCTTATTTTTTTTTGAATTAGCTTCGTCTCTTCGTCCTCTACAAGATGGTATCTTCAAAATATTTATATATTTTCATCACAATTTACGGCTAGCTTAGGAGTGATTTCCTAACCGTAAATCTAGCTCTTACACTTCTTTTGCAAACTTTCTTCTTCTACGGCTAGGTTGAGATGATTTCCCAGCCGTAAATCTGACAGAAATATCATTATCTTTCCAGTTCTACGACTAGATTTTGATGCTTTCCTAGCGGTAACTGGATCTGAAACTTGGTCCTTTTCTTCGACTTGTTCTACAACTAGTCTTTGAGACTTTCCTAGCTGTAATTACTTATGGATCTCATTCCAAAAGTGTACTCTTCAGCTCTAGATACTTCTTCTTATGCCGGAATGAACTCCTTTTCTTTTGTTAGCTCTTTTCAACACCACTTGCACTGATTTCAGATGATTCACCTAAGCAAACAAATAAAATAGAAAACAAGAGTAATACCAAGTAATTTGCAAGAATTATAACTAAAACAAGTATGGAATTGATACTATAAACATGTAAATTAAGCACTTATCAGGAGCATACGCATTAATGACGTTCAAATCCATATCCCCAACCATGAGTTTGATTAGGATAATCGTGTAACGTCGACGGATTCCACCTTTAAGCTCATATCGATTAGGATGCCTACTCCATTCTTGGTCCGAGTTTCTCTCGAGTACCATAGCGTAAAGCCTGTGCCCTCTACCTCCCTTGACTACTTTCCCTCCCATTTAGTCCTCTGAATGCATAAAATATTTACACGTCTTCTGCTTGCCGTATATGTCAACTATTTCTCTTAACTTTTCAATCAAGGACCCTATATTCCAGCTACCTAAACGTATCTTACTTGCCTCAGATAATTTCCTTGCCACTCGCACACGTCGAGTGAAGTGCGGAGACCCTTTCTTATTTGTCACTACATCGGGGCGAAGATGCAACACGCCAATAACAGGAGGACGATCAGGCATGTCCCAATATGGCACAACACTTAGGGGGTTGCGACTCGACCCTTGCTCATTTATCACCATACCCGGGTTCCGATATGGCGCTTCGCTATGAGGATGCTTCCCCAACGTTATATCATTTGGTTTCATTTCATGATGATATGGTTAGATTTTACGTTGGCTCGCTACGCCTAACACTACCTTCTTCTTTATCCTGGCTGAGGACAGGTTATGCAGGAAGCTACACATGCAGAGTTAATTCTTGGCGCTTTTCGCATTATGGGTTTGTTTTTTTTATTGGTATTGAGTTTACATGTTCGCGGGTTGGTGCCATCAAGCTACGTGGGCTACACAGAAACCAAACGGGTCTTTCCTGAGGGGACACATAGGTTGGGGCTGAAGAAGTAATGGGCTTGTCAATCGCCGCGCAGAGAGGAAAGCCACCAAGCATACAGAAACCAAACACCACTCATACGCCAACACGTATTGTCCATCCAACAACAACCGTCTCGAGAAGAACTAACAACTCAAGCCAATTAAGGAAAGGAGAGCACGAGCACTAGTGAATTATTCCATGCGGACACGCCGTGCGCGCTATGTAATAATCTATCCCTATCATGATGAAATTTTCGAAGATTACCCGGGCCTGTCGGCCAAGGTTATATACTCGTTGAATACATCATTGTAACGCGTGTGCGGTCCAGAACATCTAAGGGCATCACATACCTTTTATTGCCTCAAACTTCTTTGGCCTAAACGGCCATAGTTCCTCTAAGACGCTGGTCGTGGAAGAAATCCACCGCTTATAGCAGGTTGAGATTTTGTTCGTTAATAGAATTAACCAGATAAATCTCTCCACCAGCTAAGAACGACCATGCACCACCACCTATAGAATCAGAAAATAGATCTCAGTTTGTCAATTCTTACTATATCCGGACCTCATAAGCTTTATTAGAAGGCACTCAAATACAAATCAAATTCAATCACAGCCTATTCCGTCCCTTTTTCCGTTATCTGTGCCGTGGGATCACTTGACTACTTGTAAATATGAAATGCAAATTTATTTATTTTTAACTTTCAATTCAAACTTTAACAAAATCAACATGTTTAACTTTAATTATTCTTCTAAGTCATTTTGTAACCAAATCAATTTCTCCAATCACTAGATCCAACGATGTAACTGAAAAACAAGTTTCATATATATTTGAAAATTATCATTAGCAATCTAACATACTGACAAGTTGCGCCCAATTTATCGCAAGAAAAACCACCAGATGCAAACAGTTTTCCACTTCTCATCATTATCATCATGACGTTCCAAATTCCATATTTTGATCGAATCAACATAGTCATTTTATTATTTCATACCAATTTTTATTAAGTTTCCAAGAATTAGCAGAACCAAGAACTTTTGGAGTGGTTCGTTGTTGTTGATCACAAGTTGTAAAGGTTGTTGTTGAAGATGATGCCTCTTAGGTTTTAATTTGGGAGAGGAAGAGATAAACGAATACAGATGAATGTTTTTTTTTCCCTATAAGGATTTAACCATGAGATATTGAGTATCAACGTCTAATTGAGAGTGGGAAATCTCAAGAACCAATTTGCGCGATAAAAGTAGTGAGAGATGGAGCAAAGGGAAATTAAGTCGATCTGAAAATTTTACCTGGACATGAATTTGAAGCAATGGAGAAAAATAAAATAAACATTGTTTCTAACAATATGTTGTTGGGCAAAGATATAATGATTGAATTCTTGATTAAAATGAAATGATTTTGCATAACAGATAATACAGCAGTCGAGTGTTTATACTCTATGACACAGCTCTCATAACACAATAATGGTCTAACACAAATATGACACGTGTGTGAGACAATGAACTGATTTCATCTTGGTAAAGTTCTAAACATAAAGTTTGTGTCTGAGCAATTCAAACCTTGAACCCAGAAGGCCTTAGTAAAAATATTAAGCAATTGTGCACTTGTGGAGATGTAAGCTACAAATAGTGACTTGGACTGAACTAACTCCATTACAAAATGAAAGTCTAGTGTCATTTGTTTCATCTTGCTGTGAAAGACTGGATTTGATATAAGGGAAATGTTGTTGATGTTATCACAATATAATGTTAGAGGTACTGAAAAAAAAAATGTAAGTATCTGAGCAATTGACAAAGCCAAACAACCTCAGTTGTTGTTTGTGCAAGACCCCTACATTCTGCCTCTGTGCTGGATCTTGCTACAGTAACTTGATTTTTGGCACTCCATGAAATAGGATTATGACCAAAAAAAGATACGAAAACCACTTGTAGATCTTCTGTCATCAAGGGAACCTGCCCAGTCAGCATTACTAAAGCCTTCTGAAGTATTCAAACCTTTGGAAAAGAAAAAACCATGATCTATGGTACCTTTGACATATCTCAGAATCCTCTTTGCAGTAATAAGATGATTTGTGGATGGTTGATGTGTAAACTGACAGACTTGGTTAACAGGAAAACTGATATCAGGTCTAGTCCATGTGAGATATTGCAATGCACCAACCAAAGACCGATACTATGTAGGATTAGAAAGCAACTCACCATCACTTGCACTCAATTTATTTGTTTTAGAAGTAGGAGAAGAACAACACTTAGCTCCAACTATCTTTGTTTTATCTAGAAGATCCAAAGCATACTTAGTTTGACTGAAAAAAATGCTTGAGTCATTTTTCTTTACCTCAAGACCCAAAAAGGAGTGTAGCGAACCTAAATTCTTGACTTGAAACTATGTACTCAATGCCTTGACACGATCAGCACAATAAGATAAAATGATATCATCTACATAAACCAAGAAAACTATAATTCTGTTTCCACATTTCTGCATAAAAAGAGAATGGTCTGCAGCTGAAGATGATAATCCCATTGAAAACAGAACATTATGTAACTTTTCATACCAAGTACTTGGGGCTTGTTTTAGGCCATAAATTGATTTATCCAATCTGCAGACATAGTATAGCTTGAAATGATCTATAAAACCTTGAGGTTGAGACATGTAAACTTCCTCTTACAAGTCACCATGCAAGAATGCATTGATGACATCAAGTTGTTGTATGGGACAATTGAACTGAACAACTAAGGAACGAATTACCTTGATAGTTGTTGGCTTATCAACTGGGTTGAATGTCTCATTGTAGTCTAGTCAAGAATGTTGATGAAATCCCTTAGCAGCCAACCTTGACTTGTACCTGTCTAAAGATCCATATGCATTTTTTTTTACTCTATAAACCCATTTACAACCAACAATATTCTAGCCAGCTGTAGGTTTTTCTAAGGACCATGTACCAGCACCCATAAGAGCATTATATTCCAGTTTCATTGACTTCTGCCACTTAGTATCCTTATTAGACTGAGAAAAACAAGTAGGTGTAATAGGGATAGTATTGATGAGAAGAGCATATGGAAGCAAATGCTTTGTTGCATAATACTTCTTAGGCTTAAAAACACCAGACTTACCCCTTGTTTGTATATAATGATCATTGTGAACAAGAAGAGAAGTATTTCTTGGTGCAAAAGAAAGTTGTGGTTCTGAATTTGGAGGAGTAGACTAAGTAGAAGGCAAAGTTGAATTGGCAGAACTTGTGGAGATATCTGGATGTAAGCATTTGCTAGATTGTTGATAGAAACGTTTTTGTGTCTTATTTAAGCTCATCTTTATATTGCTATTACTCAATTTTTCTATTAATATTGTTATTTTATTATACTTGTAGATATTTTCGAAGAATAATAATTGTGAAGAAAATCAGCTTAAAAAGTTATAAAAGCACCTCAAAAGTATTAAAGGCACCCATGTATTTGATAAAGGCACCTATCAGTTAAATAAAGGCACCCACTTTGTTTGAGTTAAAAAATTGGCGGGAAAATTGGTTCTCTGACTTTCGATCTGTAAGGATATATCAAAGGGATTTTTGGGATATTTTAGGCAATAATATATTCTGCTTTATTGACAAAAAATTTGTACATAGTTCAAACACATAATATCTCGTTAATATAGTCAAGATGTACGTGTGAGAAAAAAATAAGTTATTTTTGGGTTTTAGTTGTAATAAGAGTTATGGAGAATATATTTGATCGATTGTGATAAGGAAAGACAACAACAGAGAAGGCAATAGAATCGTCAAGAAGTGAAATATCTCCAAGATTTTTATTTTCATCAGCCGAGATATGATTCTCATTGATGAAGATTTATTCCCGAAGATTTGAGCATTAAAAATAAAAGATTATGGGTGATTCTGGGGTTGTTGATGGTTTGATTATAAATAAGAG
>JAJJMC010001074.1:1705984-1722843 GCA_023531435.1 Papaver californicum
TTGAAGCTTCCGTGGCCAAAAAGTTGAAGATTCTGTTGCTAAAGCTTTTAACTTTGAAACGTTTATCTTCAATTTGCAACGTTTATCTTCAGTGAAACACCTTTCCCTCTGTAACAATGAGTTTGCAACACCTAACAAACGTTACGAATTTCCTGTTTTTATTATTTTCACCCTTTTCCATCATTTATAATCACTTTGAGCCATGAATCATCATTTTAAGCAAGCGATTAATATGAGGAGTTAAACCCCTTTGCTGAGGTGATGGAGGAAGCCATTGTTCCAAGAAAAGTGGTATATTTCTATTTTAATTATTTTTTGTAATTTGTTTTATGATTATTTGCTTTGATTTAGAAATTGATTTAAGGATTTTTATTAAACAATTGTGATTTCTTTTGATAGAGCATGCAGCCTAGGGTTTTTGATGCTCTATACTTTCAATTTACAATTATTGCTTTGAAAATCTACTTTTGCAACATATTAGAATTATTTTAAATGTAAAGAATTGCATGAATATTGATTAGAGTGAATCACTTTAATTGGTTAATGGTGGAATCCTGAGTCTCAGTGCTTCTTTAATATTGATACCAACATTGTTTTGAGTTTTCTAGTTTAATTATTAGAGTTTGAATTTAAAATCAATCTTCACAAGTTCGAGAGTTTGAAACCCATTCTTACCACAACTACAATCTACATCAACTGTGCACTTGTAAATGACTCAAAAGTGAGTGTTGAAGAAGTATGAGGCACTGTCATAATAAAAAAATATGCAAAAATCTTGTCATTGAAAACCACGTGTCTGGAGATAAACCCCTTCATGACATAGGTTCCAAATACATATATCCCTTCTGATTTGTACTATAACCAATGAAAACATAAGGAGAACTTATTGGAACTAACTTGTTAGATGTGTAAGGTCTTAGCCATGGATAGCAGGCACATCTAAAACTTCTCAAAAATGAATAATCTGGTGATTGTTTAAACAGCCTTTCAAAATGTGAAAGAAACAGAATGCTTCTTGTGGGTAATCTACTAATGATATAGTTTGTAGTCATAAAGAAATCAACCCAAAATGAGTCAGGTAAAATAGATTTAATGAGAAAAGTTCTACCCACATCTTGTATGTGCCTATGTTTAGCTTCTGCAACTCCATTCTGTTCAGAAGTATAAGGACATGTGAATTCATGTTTGATGCTATGTAAAAAAAATGAAATATACAATCTCATTGGTAATGGATTCCCCACCACCATCTGTTCTTATTGTAATAATTTTGGCACCTAGTTGATTCTCAATTTTAGTTTTGAAGTTAAAAAAGATACTCATAAAATAAAATTTTACATAAAGAGGAAACAACCAGTAAAACTTCGAAAAACCATCCATTATATTGATATAGTATAAAAAAATCATGGATTCTCACCAAAGATGTTAGGTTCTGCAAGCATAGCATGGAGATTCTAAGGTGGAGATGATAAACACTAATTTATACACTTTTGTCGCCTTATCGATATTTTCTTGTTATTGTTTTCATATTATTTTATTAATTTTTGTTGATTTTATAGGTTGTATACCAGAAACCCAAGTTACAAGCTAAACACGGGTAAAACAGCCGAGATGCTAATGCGTAATTGTGGTTCATTTGAAATGCCACTTAATTTACTTTAAATTCCCATCTAACTCTCACACATCCCAGAAAGAAACTAAAAGAAACCGCCGAAACGGAAGAAATGGGGGAAAGTGAGGGAGAAACATATGTAGAAATCGAAACAATTTCCGAAACGAAGGGGACTAAATAGGAACAAGAAGGATCCATTGTAGAAGACCCTTCCCCTTCCCTTTGTTCGGAAGAAAATTCGAAGTTAGAAACACTTATACTTAAAGAAGATAAAGACCTCCTCTGGTTTGTAAAATCTCTTGTTACTCTTCTTTTCAACTATAAACAATGGAATCGCCCATTGCGATATATAAAAAATGATCAATTTGAAGATGTTGTACGAGACGAAATGTCACACTATTTTTCTTAAGAGAGCTTTCCCTTTGATAATAGAAGATGGCATTCACACTATGTGAATGAGCTATGAATCCAGTAATTAAATTTAACTATGTATGCCATGTTGAATGTACAATGTGAGAGAAGAGACAAAGTCTGACGTGAGTCATAGGCAGAGAGAGGGGGTGCGAAGGACGTGGTAAGAGAGTAAAAGATGGTCTTCTATTTTGGCAGTGGAGAGAAATAAGAAAAGAGAGCTCGGCCAGTAAAGGAAAAGAAGAATGGCATATTGTTTGTTGATGATTGGCTGACAGGACTGTATGAAGAGAGGAAGTAAAGTAGGTGGAGCATGTGGTGCGGTTAGTAGGAAAAAAACTTAAGAGGAACAGAAAGAAAGAAAGTAGAAGATAGGTTTTTGGGGAAATACCGAGTATCACAGTATAAAAGGGTTTCTGGGAGATCTGTAAAGGGGGATTCTTCTTGGAGTTTTCTTCTATTGTTGGAGCTCAAGAACATGGAAGAAGAAGGAGCAATCGGTCATTGGGTAACAACAATGACGATTGAGACTTGTGAAGATTCGTTTTAGACCTAATTTTGATTTAAACTAGAAAATAAGTAAAATATTTTAATAATATTGGGAAGAACTGGAACTCAGGATTCCACCAAAATCACTTCTGAATGATTTCTACAATGATTCACAATTATAGCTTTTTTATTGACTCTGTTTCTTTACAAAAATTAGATCTTTAAAACATTAATTGTAAATCACAAGCATGGCGTATCAAAAGCTCTTAAGTCCCATTATACACCATCAAAAAAATCACAACTAATTAAGAAAAATCATAAATCAATTAAAAGTCAATGCAAAAGTCATTAAGAATCAAAATTAGTTACCATTCATTCATGAAACATGGCTTCCTCCTTTATCCCAGTGGTTGGGTTTAGCTCATAAGCTCAAAACACTCTCAAAAGATTGGTACATTGCTCAAAAGTGCTTGAGAAGAAGAAAACAAGCTAAAAATAATAAAAACTAGAAATCTGCAACGTTTATAGGCGTTACAGATTAGCTGTTACAGTAGAGCTTGAAGATAAATGTTGCAAAGCGAAGATAAACGTTGCTGATGGGTTGAAGAAACCGTTGCATCTGAAGATAAACGTTCCAAAGATGAAGATAAACGTTGCTGATGGGTTGAAAGAATCGTCGTCGTATCCCTGTTCTTCACCAACATAACTTTCTTTTTCTCCTTTTTTTTTCGAGCCTCCCCTGCTGATTTTTTTTCTCCTCTTTGCTATTTATAGGTTCCACAAACCCTAACAACTCATCCTTAATCGATTAGGACCCAAAAACAAATCCACAACAAACTCAAATTCATATAAATCCGAGTCAGGGAAGGCAACTCTTTTCCGGCAAAAACATGGATTTTCCAGCTTGTTTCACGGCTTTAAACTCTTGTAATATACACGTTTCATCCTCTAATGATTGTTTCTTCATGTTGATAAGGTTTAAACTCTTTAAAATCCCCCAAAAATCGCTTTTGAAACACCTCAGTAACACGCACGTAAAAGAATTGGTTTCCCGCCAATTTCAATTTTCAAAATCAAAAGGGGATGCCCCCTAACCAACAGTGGGGTGCCTTTATCAACCATCCTGGGTGTCTTAAGTAAATTGGTGGGTGCCTTTATCACTTTTAAGCCAGTTTTTCCACAAATGTTTATTTCTTAAAAATACCTACAAACACATAAAATCACACAATAAGTATAAAATCGAGTACTAACAAAATAGATAATGCGGACGAATTAGACACAAAAATGTGTCTATCAAATACCCCCAAACTTATTATTTGCTAGTCTCGAGCAAATCTAACCTAAAAATAAAATAACAACCCCAAGTCACTTTCGCAGGAATCGCGACTACATTTAGCATATGTAATAAGCCTTTAAACCCATAGGTGTCCCTATCAGACGAGTTATAGTCTCGTGAGGGTTTACAAGAGGTATACCCACAAAACCTTTACTCCAAACCCTATCTACCTGTCATTGAGGGTAAGCACTAACCAAGCTATTTAGTTGGCATACTAAATTCTTCGGCTATGAGAATCATTACCCTATATGAGTTCCAATTGCTGTAAACGAGTTTGCACTCAGCATACTAAAATTCATATAAGAAAAAAATCTCTATTTAAATAGTCGTTCAACCACGATACTCAGAATCTATCAAAGTTCAATCACATGAAAAGAGTTAGAAGATGGATATGGATATGATGAAGTTTTCACATGTTTGACTAAGGTGAACGGTGTTTCCCATATCTGTCTAAAGGTAATTGCCAGGATAAATCCTAATGGATTGATATACACTCCCACTGGTCTTAATCCTAATATCAATATCGACTCAATTGGTATATACAAGGGTCCCAACGATCGATTTATTAAAAATAAAACAATTATTTATATTATTAAATATACTGACAACATGATTGGATCAAATTGAATCCAAGCGCATGCTCCTTATCAGCATCTTACATGATAGTTCTCATGGATCCTGCGTTCCACGCTTGCTTAGACGACGGAGACATGAAGAACACACACATATTGCTATCAAAGTGTCAATACTCGATTTTTTTTATTTAAAAAAAAAATCAAAGTCTAAATAATCTCAAACACTCTACTCCATCCTGACAGCAATAACAATTCGATATTGGTGCCCCACTAAATCACTTAGAGAAACACAAAATTATAAAAATAAAAACAGAAGGTGATATGGTCGAGATAGACTCCAAGATATGGTGACAACTATCATGTTATTTCTAACACCTGAAATCTATCCTTTTATGAATAGACCATTTAAATGGGCACACCAATTCCTATAGAAAAAGAGCTAAGTTTCCATCTACCTAGAATGGTTAGTGTCTTCCTGAATTGTTCACAAGTTTCTAAACTTTGGAGTTTCATATTCCGACTTAAAAGTTTCTCCATTACCCCCAAACTTAAATCTAACATTGTCCTCAATGTTCTAAAGATGAATGATTAAATGCATGAACAAGGACAAATTGTTACCAATCGAAGGAAAGAAGTTAAGGTAAGATATTACCGTGTCGCATGAGTATGGGTTACCTCCCAAGAGTGCTAAGTTTAAAGTCTTCATCCATACTAAGAAATAATTAGTCACCTCATAAAATCATATAGAAATAGTCAGAACAACTGTGGGTCATCTGAACCAAATAGTGTTATCACAAAAAAAAGGAAACTGCAACATGCCAAGAAAATGAACAAACTGAGCACACCCTTATCTAGTTTTTTGTTTAAGACAACTACTTTTATCCGTGGTTCAGGTTCAAGCTCTATAAAAGTGGTCTAGATAAAATATTTTCATGGGATGGATTTCCACATAGGCAGGATCAACAGGATCAGGTTGTAAAGTCTGGAAAAACTCAACCAAGAACTTAAAAACATATAATAATAACCTGAATGACCATACATTTGACTACAATGAAGATGGTCATTCCTAAAGTAATTAGGCTTAGTCTCAAAACTTAATAACTGACATATTTGAAATTCAAACGTTCCCACAATTGGAAGAAATTTTTTTGGTGAGAAAACAAAGTCAATCTTGGTATTATTTCCTAGGTAAACCACATAGACCAGAGGATGGGTTTCTAACGACTGAACTTCTTTCTGGACATCAACAGGCTCAAGAAATATAGTTTGAAGATGATCTTGTAAAATGGTAGAGGTGCATGTCAAGTCCCAAGTTAGGGACTTTAAGCAGGGATACTTGACAATTAAAAGAATCATCGGTACCCCTAAACTTAGGGTGGACATTACTCTCAGATGGACTAAAAACTATTGGTTGGATTCTAGAGTCCTTAAGGTCATAACTACACTCATCTTACTCTATAGAAGGAAATAAGGTGGACTTATAAACTGGTAGAAATCCAAACTTAGTTTTCCAGATATTACAACTGTCCATCAAAGGTACAGAATCTAACAAAGTATTCACCTCATTAATAACACTATCGTCGTCAACATCGAACCCAAAGTGGGATATGCATTTCTCTAATGAATCTTCTAACAGAGTGTTTTGTAATGACTCCTGAACTAATGTTCCTATCATGTTCATCTCTTCAATGCACGTGTCATCTAGCTCAGGTGGTTGGTTACTAATATTAAAAATATTCAGCTCAATAGTCACATTACCAAGATAAGTTCATAATACCTTTTTTACAATTAATGATCGCATAAGATGTAGCTAGAAACGGGCGACCTAATATCACAGGTATTCGATTCTCTGGGTTAGGGACAGGTTGGGTATCAAGGACAACAAAATCCACTGGATAAATAAACTTATCGATCTCAATAAGAATATCCTCTATGACACCACGAGGAATTTTTACAGACCTATCAGCTAATTACAGTATTATCTGAGTAGGTTTCAAATCACCAAGTCCTAGATAGAGGTACACATGGTACAGAAGTAAGTTCACACTGCTCCTAAGTCAAGTAATGCTTTCTCAACACGGTAGTTACCTATTGTGCAAGAAATGGTTGGGGATCCTGGGTCTTTGTATCTAGGAGTTGTATTGTTCTGGATAATGAACTCACATGACTAGCTAAAAACGCTTTCTTTGGTACACTAAGATTACGCTTTCGCGTACACATATCCTTAAGGAATTTGGCATAATTGCATCTAATAATGGAAGGTTCATAGGGACTTGCTTAAAAACCTCCAATATGTCGTTAAAGTTGGATTCCTTCTTTGTTGGTGATAACAGTTGTGGGAACGGGGCTCTAGGAACAAAATATGGCTTATAAGGAACTACATCGGGCTCTTTAGAGACTTCATCAGTCTCTTCAGCTACTGTCTCAGAAGGGTGAACTACAATATGTTCACTATCAGGCATGGTTACCTTGTTGTCTACCACTTTATCATTCCTAAGGGTTCTAATTGTATTCACATGATTTTATGATTTATCGCCAGAAGATACTTCATGAACTCCTCTAGGATTGGGTTGTGGTTGACTAGGGAACTTTCCTTTTTCTCTTTCTCTCAAAGACTCAGCGATTTGACCAACCTGAGTTTCTAAATTAGAAATAGCTTGATTGTTATCCTGAACAATCTTTTGATTTTCTTGTAAACTTTGGTTGACAAACTGCTGAAAATCTTTAGTGTTCTGAGTTAATGAGGCGATAGACTCTGCTAAACTCATGATCGTCTTATCTATGGGATTCTGAAATTGTACTGGTCCAGAAGGATTCTTAGTATAACCAAAACCTGGGGGAACCATAGAATTATTAGACTGACCTTGACTCTGGCCCTTAGACCAAGAAAGGTTAGGATGTTTTCTCCAACCAGGGTTATAGAATTCTGAATAAGGGTCAAACTTCTTATGGTTATCAAATCTAGTATTATTATAAAGAGCATGTGCGTGCTCTTCAATAGTCTGTCCTTCCCAAAATTACTTGGGCTCAATTCCACAACTAGATTGACTTAGTTCTAAAGCTTCTAACCTTTTTGATATAGCTGCTATTTGGGTATCTGATTCAAAAGATCCTTCTACCCTATTGACATTTCCTCTACTTAGAAGAATTGTTTTCTGGGGCTCCCTACTATTTTCCCATTGCTAGGTTGTTTTCGGCGATTTCATTCAAAAATATCATCGCACCATTGACAGTTTTATTTTCAAACCCACCTGTGCATAAAGATTCAACCATGGTTGTTGTCGAATAATGCAAACCCTCATAGAGGATCTGAACTAGCCTTACTTTTTCTAAACCATGATGAGGACATTGTAATAATAAGTCATTGAACCTTTTCAAATACCTAATAAGATTCTCCCTCTTGTTGAGCAAATGTGCAAATCTGCTGCTTAATAGATGATGTTTTGTGCCTAGGGAAAAACTTCTGGAAAAAGGCAGATGTAAGTTGTTCATAGGTTTCAATGGACTCAGAAGTCAAACTATATAACCAAGATTTGGCTTTATCTCTTAGTAAAAAAGAAAATAATCTAAGTTTCAATGCTTCATCATCTAGGTCCTTAATCCTGATGGTACTACATATTTCCTCAAAATCACTAATATGTAAATAAGGGTTTTCATTTTCTTTTCCTAAGAAGATTGGGAGCATCTGTATGGTCCCAGGTTTTCACTCATAGTTTGCTTCAGTTTTAGCTAACTTGATACATGATGGACGAGAAGTCCTAGTCGGGTTCAATAAAGTTGTTAAAGTTGCCATTGCTGGCACTATCAAAGGACTAGGAGTAACTTCTTCACATAGTCTCAAGTTCTCAAAATCGAAATTTCCAAAAACAGGGCCCTCAAAAGAAGATTCTTCAAAGTCCTCGTTTCCAGGGACAGAACTACTAGGTTTGTGACTAATCAAACGACCTAGAGTGTCTCTTTTCCAAGCTCCATCGGTGATGATTTCGAGCGGTCTTGGCATACACTAAAAAAAACTAAAAAAAAATAAATCCTAATTGGAAGGGAATTCTAAGCAAGCACAAGCAAGGCTGACTTAACCAAATCAAACTTGTTGAATCTAGCAAACAAAAAGCTTGATGGCTCCACTTAGATTGTTTATAGACCAGCTTCTATTCTTTCAAAAGGAAACTAGTTACAGTTTTAGCAAACCTATTAGAACGATCCGAATTAGATTAAGTCGAATAGAAACATGATAATCTCTAAGGAGCTTTGATAACCCTGTCTCTTTGGTAACGTTTCCTTGGGTTACAAGGCGGCTCGAATCTACTTAAAATAATCTTCCTGAACTTTAAGTTAGGCTAACAGAGTAACCAATACAGTCCTTTTGAATGACTTTCCTATAAGCTCATTACCGTATCGGTCTCTTTCTAGTCAAAATTTTAATCTTAGGTTCACGTTTGGTAACGTGTTCCTAAAGCGGGCAAGAAGGAAACGGTGATGAAATCCGAGTCCTTATCTTGTATAGAAAGTTCTTTCCCTTTACTAGAAAATTAAATCCGTATTCAGGTCCTCAGCATATATGCACACGAAGGAGTCCAGAAAATCCACTGACAGGGGATTCTTGGGTGGTTACAGTCTTACCTCCCGTTCCAGACGGGCGATGAATCATTGAAGTCGACTCAGGCCACCGACTCCTATGTCAGTGTACGAACCCGAGGGGATGAGACAATATCGTAATTGTCGTCCTTCCCTGTTGCAGTTTATATTCAATAATACTCTTTCGTAGGGTTTAAAAAAAAATAATGTCCAAAAGTCCCAAAAAAATAAAGTCCAAAATCCAAAAATAAAAGAAATGTTACAAAATAATAAAAGATTTCCTAATACATTTTTTTTAAAAACAGAATCAAATAAAACCCTAAAAATTAAAAAATTAAAATTAACTAAAAATGTAAAATAAATTTGTATTCTTTTTCCGTTCTTTCCGATTTATCTTTGACTCCAAGTCTTTAGTCAATCAATATAATCTTTGGCTCCAATTTCTTTTTGATCCAAAACCTGTAATACAAAGAAAAATACCCAAAAACGTAAAATAGAACAAATAAGAATAAAATCTAATTAAACTAACTAACCTAAAAAAAAAACTAAAAACAAATCTAAAAACAAGTCCCCGGCAGCGGCGCCAAAAACTTGATCGTTTTAGAAAAGTGATAAAAATAGTTCATTAGCTGAGACTTGTGAAGATTCGTTTTAGACCAAATTTTTATTTAAACTAGAAAATAAGTAAAAGATTTTAATAATATTGGGAAGAACTGGAACTCGGGATTCCACCAAAATCACTTCTGAATGATTTCTACAATGATTCTTTAACAATTATAGCTCTTTTATTGATTTTGTTTCTTTGCCAAAAGTAGATTTCTAAAACACTAATTGTAAATCACAAGCATAGAGCATCAAAAGCTCTTAAGTCCCAGCATACACCATCAAACAAATCACAACTCATTAAGAAAAATCATAAATCAATTAAAAATCAATACAAAAGTCATTAAGAATCAAAAAATAGTTATCATTCATTCATGAAATATGGCTTCCTCCATTGTCCCAGTGGTTGGGTTTATCTCATCATGATCAAAACACTCTCAAAATATTGGTACATGGATCAAAAGTTCTTAAGAAGAAGAAAAGAAACTAAAAATAATAAACAAGAAATCTGCAACGTTTATAGGCGTTACAGATTAACTGTTACAGTAGAGCTTGAAGATAAAGGTTGCAAAGCAAAGATAAACGTTGTTAATGGTTTGAAGAAACCGTTGCAGTTGAAGATAAACGTTGATGATGGGTTGAAGGAATTGTCGTTGTATCCCTATTTTTCACGTTCAGCAGCAGAACTTTCTTTTTCTCCTATTTTTTTGTTCCGAGCCTCCCATGCTGATTTTTATTCCTCGTCTTTGCTATTTATAGGTTCCACAAACCCTAAAAACTAATCCTTAATTGATTAGGATCCAAAAACCAATCCACAACAAACTCAAATTCATATAAATCCGAGTCAGGGAAGGAAACTTTTTTTCGGCAAAAACATGGATTTTCCAGCTTGTTTCACGACTTTAAACTCTTGTAATTTACGTGTTTCATCCTCTAATGATTGTTGCTTCATGTTGATAAGGTATAAACTCTTTAAAATCCCCCAAAAATCGCTTTTGAAACACCTCAGTAACTCTCACGTAAAAGAATTAGTTTCCTGCCAATTTCATTTTTTAAAATCAAAAATGGATGCCCCCTAACCAACAATGGGGTGCCTTTATCAACCATCATGGGTTCCTTTAGTAATTTTATGGATGCCTTTATCACTTTTTAAGCCAGATTTTCCACAAATATTTATTTCTTAAAAATACCTACAAACACATTAAATCACACAATAAGTATAAAATCGAGCACTAACAAAATAGATAATTGGGGACAAATTAGACACAAAAATGTGTCTATCATGCGATTAGTAGGAAGAAGTAAACTTAAGAGGGACATAAAGAAAGAAAGTAGAAGTTAGGTTTTTGGGAGAATACCGAGTATCACTATATAAAAGGATTTCTGAGAGATCTGTAAAGGGGGATTCTTCTTTGAGTTTTTTTCTATTGTTAGAGCTCAAGAACAGGGAAGAAGAATGAGAAATCGGTCAATGGGTAACAACGGTGACAATTTTTTATTTTCTTTACTCTTTGTTAATTATTTTAATGAGTTTTAAGAAATCCATATCCATGTTTTGCTAGATTTTGTAACTAGGGTTAATAGAGAAAACTACTTTAAGCATCAAGCCGATATGAATCGAATTGGGATTATTTTGGTATAAGGCTATGAGAAATAAATCTTGAAATCTTGAATTATGTTTTTAATTTTATATAAAATATAAGTTGTTGCTCCACCGGCTTTGTACGATACAAAAACCTAAATACATAAATATAAGTAGTTTTACAATTTTATTTGTTGTAGTATTTGATAATCCATGCTTAGGTTAAATCATTTAGTGGGTTATGCTTAGATGATGCAAATAATAATTGTGCATTTATAAATAATATTTTTCGATAATTCTCTTGTCATTATAATTTGATGATAGACCATGCTTAGGATATTTTGATGGTTTATACTTAGGAGATGCAAGTTTATTATCGAAACTTATACCAATCATAGGTGTTGTAATAGGACAATGATATAGACACAAATTCGGAATTCAAGTTATTTTCGGTACTGAATTAGAAATAGTAGTAGAATCTGTAAACCCTGGTTATCGATCCTCTTATTATTTTTATTTGGTTTAGCAGTATATTTTTCTTGTTTTAATTTTTTTCCATAAATCCAAAAACCATGTTTCTGGTTAGTTTATTAGAGATACTAATTTACAGTATTTTCCCGCTCCCTGTGGGTTTGACCCGTACTTGTCGTTGTCTACGTTGTAGACATCGTGCGATTGCGGTTATTATATACATAGATTCTCAAAAAGCCTATCAGGAGACTTATCTTTATATGCAAAGTTCAATCTATTAGAACACTAAGAAGCCGAGTGACCAAAAATTTGGCACATATATCTGACATTGTACATTATCTCCAGAAGTAATAGAAGTAAGTGGTAGAGTAATGTGTAACCAGGAGGAGGAGGTCTAAAGATAAGCGGATTAAAATTTCCTTTAAATGTTGGATGAGAAAGTCTTTTACCTATATAGTGGGTCTGTGGCCACTTCTAAACATTGGAGCAGAAAATCGAAATTGTTGTTGATGATATTGTGGTCTGAATTGGTTTTGTGAGTATTGAAAACAATTCTATTGGCTAGAAAAGCTTTGTTTTCAGAGTCATTGATAAAAGACTTAAATTTTGATGTAGTAACAATTTCTTCACCAAGAACCAGGTTACGAAGTTCAACACTAGTAACAGGTGGATATCTTACTCTAATTCAAGTAGCAAAAACATCAAATGAGGAGTTGAAACCTGATAGAGTGTTAATAACAATTTTACAATCACTTACTATAGATCCAGAAGCTCTAAGAGCATCCACAACTTTCTTGATTTCAGTTAGATATGTTGAGATTGAATTATTTCCCAATTTATTGGGTTGAAGTTTGCTGCGCAGTTGAATTGTGTGAGTAGAAGAAACTTGAGAAAATCTAGCCTCAATATTTAACCACAATTCATGAGAAGAAGTTGCTTCTGCAAATAGAATGACAGAATCTGACATTGTAGAATTAAGCCATAGTATGATAGTTGAATCTTCATCATGCCAAAGAGTGTAAGCTGGATTAACAATGTTGTTGGTGGCGTTATAACGAGAAATAAATTCATCTGGACATTCTTTATCTCCAGTAATATATCTGTAGCTCTAAATTTGTTGAGAAGAGCAAAGATTGATAACTTCCAGGTAAGATAATTGTCCTACTTTAATTTGAGTGTGGTGATGTTTGTCAACTGATTCAAAGAAACTTTGGAAATAGATCGAGTTTCCATTATGTTCCAAGAATTAAAGAAGATGATAAAATAACATAAGTTGAAAGCTAGGACTGTAAGATCTAAAAGAAATCAAGAAACTTAGAAAAGGAGCGGTAGCAAGTGAAACTCATAAAGAAACACATAAAGAAAAATTAGAGAATCACTTGAAAGAGGTTTAAGCTTAGAAAAACTCTATTAATGGAGATGATGAAGAACTTGAATCGAGCAAATGCTCTGATACCAAGATAAAATGATTAAGATCTTGATTAAAAATGAAATGTCTTACATAACAGATAATGCAGCAGACAAGAGTATTTATACTCTTTGACATAGCTCTCACAACCACACAATTTTAATCCAATACAAAGATGACACGTGTATGAGACAGTTACAGTTGTGTAACAAAAATGGTGTACACAGAGTGTAACCAATACTCTAGCTACTAGGCAAATGACTCACATGATACTTAACGACCAAAGTAACATACTGAGGTGGTAGATATAATTAATTTGTATTTGTGGGAGCTTTAGTATTGTAAGGTATAATTATTATAATTGATTGAATAATTTCTATGAAATATTAAAGCTTTATTACATTAGGGATTGTCCAAACAATTAGTAGATACATATCATGAGATCAAAACAGTAATTCAGGTTAACCCCGCGTTGGTTTGTGGGGGTTTGATGATTTTGAATAATTTTGATCGGTGAAAAGAAATTGTTGGATTTTTTGTGTGGACATTTCACAAGAGTTGGTACGATGTTGTTAGAAACTTAGAATCAAAGCAAGAATTGAATTATACTGGGTACACACTTATAGAATTGAATTATACTGGGTACACACTTATTGCAAGGTTAGAAGGATTAATGTTCAAATAATATGGTGTACTAATTGGATAATAATGAATATATTCAGATAGTGGTGGAGAAGACTAGTTACTTACGGGCATTGTAATGGTTTGCGTTTAGATAAAATTAGCTTAGCTCCCTTGTGAAAAAATCCTAGCTCCTTCCCTGTTGGTAGAATTGTGCAACACCGACACCATTGTAAAGTTTTTTCTGATATGAATCGGATCTACCCATCCTCACCACTCATCAACTAGATTTGGCGTTGTAATCTATAATTGTGCAGGAAACTACGATGGAGCTACTGTAAGAAATATGAATGCAGGGTAAACTGCAGTGTCAGTCAGGTGGAAGAATACACACTTTCTTACAGCTATATAGTTAGACAAGCGAGCTAGTAGCATAAGCTAAGCAGTTTTGGCTTCCTTAATTAACAGCTATCAGGTCTAAGGTATACGGACCCAAGATGGAGAAGGTTTCATTTCGGAATGATAAAATCAGCCTTTAGTTAAAGCTGTTATTTCTTCCTTTTATTCCTACAGGTACGAAGATCTCTATGTTGTCAAGGATGGTAAATTTTCTAGCCTCATCCTCCTCACCCTTTGTTGCTTACGACTGTATTTATGTATATTAAAGTTTTAAGGGCGTCCCCAGTCATGGGACCAAACCCAAAGATCAAAGAGTAAAAATTTTATTCTTTGGTCCGGTCCAAACATTACGGGTAGATGATTAAAATTGATCGGGCGGACGGCTAACGTAGCGTCTATAGTTGAGCAGTTGTCTAGTGTACCGTCTCTTGACAAGGGCGCACGTCTAGGAATACGTTTGAGCGAGGCGGACCAATAGAGCAACGCTTGATGGCAGGCGTAACTTAGACCAAACGCCTGATGATAGACGAACACCTACGCGCACGTCCCAGAGACGGGCGCTGTCTTGGACGAACGCCTGATGGGGCGAACTCATAGCCTACCGCGCGTATTTTGTTTCACACGTGCAGATGGTACGTGGAAATGGTAAGACATGCAGACGCTTACCATAACGCCTGGTTTATCAGGCGGACGTCTGGATAATCGCCTGTCTCACCAGGCGGACGTCTAGCTCATCGCCTGTAAAAGTCGGACATATATTCTCTTCTCTCAGCCATTTTTCTCCTGCAACTTCTCCTGAAGACTCTTCAACTTGAGAAACTCTGCCGCCCACCACACCACCACCACAGCAGCACCACAACAACACTAATTTTGTGAGAAACCCCTCATCATTTTGGAAGGTAATAACCTTAATCCTTACTTTAATTTTTAATAACCTTAATCTTTACTTTAATTTTTAATGAATTTTGTTTAACATTGTACTTTGAGGTGTTTATTAATTTTGTTTAACGATTTCAAATTAAAATTAACATTATATTGTTTTGATTACGAATTTTGTATATATTAGTCAAGTTCGAAAATAGCTACATAAATTAGGTTTTAGAAATTATCTACTCGGAATCAACTCATGGTGTTTTAATTGAATTGAAAAAAATTAATTATGAGAATTGAAGTTATGGTGTTTTAGTTGAATTGAAGTTAGGAGAATTGAAGTTATTGTGTTTTAAAATTGGGTATAATTCTTTTTTGGTATTTTAGTTGAATTGAAGTTAAAATTTATTATGAGAATTTGGGTATAATTCTAGGGTTAGGAGAATTTCTTGAATTGAAGTAAAAATTGATTAAGTATTTAGTAAATATTAGTTGGGTTGTGGATAATTATATGATTAATTGAATAATATTATTGTTTATGAAATATGGGAACTTAATTATGTTGATTTTTATTTAGCCGTAAACTTTACGCAGATTCTGAAGATGAACAGAAATAGGAACAAAGTTACAAGATCGGGACGAATTGGTCCCTGGAATCAACTATCAACTGAATCTGAAGGTGGTCTAATTGTTGATCCACCAACCTTTATTGATTTGGTGAATGAGGAATTTCAAACACCAGTGATTGATAATCAAATGTCTGTTATAAGGGATCGAGCAAATATGTTGGTCAGGACATTGACCCGTTCGATTGACGCTGGGGAGTTGATGAGTATTGCAAAGCAATGGGGAGTTCTACAACTGCTTAAGGAGATAACAAATCTTTCTTCTGAAGAGAATGAAAATCGCCCCAACTAAATGAATTATCTACATAGATGTTTTTATCTTTTAGGCTTTGTTGTTTATGGTGTTGAACCTTATTAGTACTTTTATTACGAATATGAATCTCTTAATTTAGCTTGAATGAGTTACTTGTAGTTTGTCTATATTTTTTATTTAGGAGAACAATAAATAGGTGAAAAATGAGTGTTTGGTAAAAGAATTCATCTAAATTAATTAGTTACTTGAAATTTAAAAAGAAATTAGGATCCATTTAAGATAACAATATATCGGTTAAAAATAAACTGAAAATAACAACAGTAGTTCATAAAACTTGAAACTGAAAATGACAATTTTAATAAGAATGCTGTCTTTTTAGGTTTCAGGTATTCCAAGAGTCCTTTAAGGTTGGCTTCTCCTTCTCTGCAAAATGTCTGCCTTCCTAAGTTCGATGTACTCTCTTGTTACTGGATCCAACCCGGAGACATCCATCATCATTATACGAAACTCGTCGTCTGCTTCTTTCTTTGCGTCAAGTTTTTCTTTCCTAGCTTGTTTTGCTTTAAACTTTGCCGACGACTCAGATAGTTTTGCTGTAAACTCGGATTCTCTCTGCGCCATCTTCATTTTTGTTTGTTCTGTATATTTGGTGTTGAAGTTTTGTTGCTCTTTAACAATAGTTTCCATCATTTCCTGTTGGCCACTCGATTTTGCTCTCCCTGTTTTCTTCTGTCGTTTCGCCTCTTTTTTCCCATTTGACGGATATATGTGTTAGGTATATCTCCTATGTCTTCATAGCCACTGAAATTGTCTTAGCTTGTTTCCTGTATCTCCCAGTTTTCCTCACCGCTTTAGGAATCTTCCTATGCTTGTGATGAATCGAAAACAGTTGTCGATCGTCGTGAATATTTTATATTTTTTAACATAATTGCGTAGCACTCTTCATGCTTAAATCTTTTGCCACCATTAGCTTCCTTGAAAAGCTGATGTAGTTTTGAAAGTGGTAAATAAGGTGATCGTTTCTCGAACTT
>JAJJMC010001074.1:1726353-1795732 GCA_023531435.1 Papaver californicum
GTTCTGTTTGTGCTTATGGTTTACTTATTCTGTAACAGGAAAAAAAACCTGACAGAACCATATAGGTGTTCGTCGCATCATTTGTGTGCAGATGCACCTAAGATAAAAGCTTTGATATAAAGTAAAGAAAAACACAAGAAGGCACTTGTTGCTTGTCCATTTTGGCGTTTCTTCAAACCGTTCTTCGATGGTACGCTGCAAGAAGAAAAGGACCAGAGCAATTCAGATGATCTTAGGGTCATATTATAGAAGTGTCAAGCGTCAGAAACCACATTGTTTCAAGTTGATGAGAGCAAGGAATATGATACTACAGACAACACCTGAACAGTTTGCTGTCATTTTTGGTCTACAAATGATGAAGAATGTAAATATACCCAAAGATGTTGAGCTGAAGAAAAAGGTGAACATGTTTGCGGGCGAGTATTTTAAAGGAGATAAGAAGATGAGGAAAACTGATATTGTCAGAGCTATGATGGAAACTGCAGCAGATGAAACCAAAGATGAAGACTTCGTCAAGCTATTCATACTCTATCTCTTGGTTTCGATATCTTTCCCAAAAAAAGGTGGGCAGAATCTGACTTCAAAATACTTGTACCAAGTATTTGAGATGAATAAAGTGTGTTGGCATGATGTTTTTCATGAGTATCTAATTGAGTCTATAATTAAAGCTAAAGAAGTTGATGATGTATCAGGTTGCGTCATTTCCCCATGGGTAAGTTAATTTTTGTTTCTTTTGATTCATAAATTGTTTGTTTTTTATTTTTCCGAGTTTGATTACTGATTTAAATATTGTGTTGTGTATTTTTTTTCAGTATTGGTTTGCTGAGATGACAAACATCACATTGAGACAAGATGGGAACGAAATGTACGCAAGGTTCTCTAGATGGAACCTTGATGAAATAAGCAAGGAAGTGGTGAATAATTTTGATGATCTTTGCAATAAACCAGAAATTTTAGCCAAGGTAAAAGCAACAACAGTTCTTGTTTGTTTATAATTTTTAATGTCTGAGAATTAAGAATTTCAATCATTTATTTGGTTGCACCTTATTCCAGATGAAAAGCAAATGATGGAACCATAAAAAGGTTCCATAGTTTATTTAATTCCAACTTATTAATCATAACTTTTCTTGTGTTCCGCAGATGAATGTGGGTTACCGCCAGGGATCCTTCTTGCTTCAATATAATGAACAAGAAATACGCTTGGTCCAGCGTATAGAGGAAGAGGAATCATGTTGAAGATTACATAGATGGTGATGGAAATGAAGAGGATAGTGCAAGTGAAGAGATTGTTGGTGAAAGAAATGAAGAGATTTTTAGTGAAAGACATGAAGAGAGTGTTGGCGATAGAAATGAAGAGAGTATTGAACTGGAAATGAAGATACCACTTACAAGGAAAAATATAAGTGGGCGAGAATTTTGATTGAAAAGCTTACAAGCGTTGGTAACAATGGGCTTTCGGAAGAAGATCAATCAATTCTTACAAAATATGATGCTGAAGATAAGTTAGAACCAGTGAGGAAGACTTACGTGAGACAGAAACGTAAGAGAGATAAAACAGAAACAGTTTCAAACACTGAACAAGATGTGGAGGTGATATATTAAATCTTAGATGGGTTAAATATGATATTGTTTATTTGTGTGTGTTGGGTTAATGGTAGTATCTAACATATGTTAAATATCGCAGGAATTGATAACCAAAGCTATAAATATTGTGGATGAAATGATAGAACAAGATGCTGGTAATGTTGAGGTTGAAGAAGATAGTAAACAAAAGTCTGACAATGATGAGGTGATAATTTACTTTACTTTGATTTGATTTGATTTGATTTGTTTGTCGTCATTGAATCTAATTTTTTTGAAATCAATAAATCTTACAAGTAATGAATATGTCTGAAGAAACAGAACAACATGATGCGGTGGAACCTGAAAAGGTTTCAGCTCATGAAGAAGTTCAGATTCAACATGATGCAGTGGAACCTGAAAAGGTTTCAGCTCATGAAGTTCAGATTCGAGGATTAACTGAAGATTTGGAGGATTCTTTGTTGGAACCAGAAAAGGTTTCATCAACTGAAGGAGAAGTTCAGGAGCAAGAGATGATGGAACCAGAAAAGGTTTCATCAAATGAAGGAGAAGTTCAGGAGCAAAAGCTGATGGAACCAGAAAAGGTTGCATCATCTGAAGGCAAAGCTCAGTAACTGATTGAAAAGATTTCAGAGTTAACTCCGAACACAATTGAAGATTTGGAGGTGGCTGAGAAAGTAGAATCTGAAATCAAAGGGAAGCAAGCGAAAGATAATATAATGGAAGAAGTTTTGGAGATAACTCCAAACACAGCTGAAGATATAAAGGTGGCTGAAAAAATTGAATCTTCTTTGTCGAAGACTAAATTGAGGAGTGCAATAGAAGAAGTTTCTGAATTGACTCCAGACACAATAGAAGATATCAGAGTGGCTGAGAGAGTAGAATTGGAAGCAAAGAAAAGTTCTTCATTAAATCTAGAGATACAGATTGAAGTGTCAACTCAAAGCCAGGGTTCAATTGATGAAACTATTCTTCAGCAAATGGAAAATGAATATGCAAACAAGACTTCTACATCAAATCCAGAAAGTAAATGCATGTGCTACTACTCTGTTATAAACATGAAAAATAACGTAATTTCTTTACAAGATGATGTGCCTCATTTCGAGTTGGGATGACGCAAACTCAGTGACAAAGAAGATAGTGAAGACGGCAGTCCCGAACAAAAAGTGAGTAACATAATCTAAGGGATGAAAAAACCAAAAGGAGCATGCAAGCACCTGTTAAGATGCAGGATTATACACCTGGAGAAGCTAAAAAGAAGAAAAGAAACAAGACTCGTTTTATGAGCAGAAATCAAACTACAAAGTTGGAGAAAAAACAAAAAGAGAAAAGGGAAGTCAAGTTGAAAGCAGTGGACAACTTAAAAATTATGCAAGTGCTGGATTCAAATGAAAAACCGATTGTGTGCAGATATTTTAAGATGTACAATGAAAGGTAAGTGGCATTCATACCATTAAGTTTTTTGCTTTCATAATTTAAGTGTTTCAGTTTCTTTTTTTCTTCTTAAATATTTAATTTTTTTTTCAAAAATTTAACAACAGTGACATGGCTTGGGAGAAGAATGATCTGGGCCTGTACATTACATGAAGGAATATGAACACCTTGATAAGAAAATGTGAAATTGCAGGAGATATGATTGAGTTCTACATGCTCAAATTATAAAAAAACATATCAAAGAACATCAAGAAACCAGATGGCAGTTTTTATAAGCACATATGTCTATGTAAGTTTCATCTAAATTCTCTTATACAAGTGTCTTTCTCAAAACGATGAAACCAATTTTGGTTTCATCAAATAAGGTTTCATCTGTTTCAATTACATTTTTCTGTAAAAATAGGTTTCACTGATTTTCATCTTGGTTTCATCTGTTTGTAGCATGATGTTAGGTTTCATCTGTATAGGATTAAAAATTAGAATTTATTTTTTGATTTTTTAATGAATTTCAGACACTGCACTCAATCGGGCAAAGTTGCCACACTGCAATTGAAGCTTTCATTGATAAAATGGATTACACTCTAGAATTTGTATTCGTTCCATTGCTAACAAAAATAAGTGAAAAGTCATATCACTGGACATTGTTAGTCTTTGATAATGAGACTGGAGAATTCTCTCACTACAACTTAATGGCCTCCACTGAAGATGAACGCAACAAAAGTGCTGAAAGCATGAAAGAAAGAATGGTGTCAGCATTCAAACAACATGTTGCAAAGCTCATCCTAGACCCGACAAGTCAAACAAAAGAATTTATTTTGAACACCCCTTTGTGCTGTCAACAAGATGTGTAAGTACTTTTAAAAGAACTTGTGATATCTTCATTTCAATCTTTTTTTGTCTTTTTCAAATTAAAGATATTGTTTTGTTAATTTCAGGAATGATTGCGGATTTCATGTTTGCTATTACATGAAGAGCCTTTTGAAAGGAAATTTTTCATCCGAAGAGCACATAAAACAAAAGGTGCAAAATATGAGGCCAAAGTTGGCATGCAAGATACTCATTGAAAAAGTTGCAGACTATGAGTCCAAAGTTGCAACTTAAAGTTATAATGGAGAAAAGACGTGCAAACATTAGGGTGGAGGAGGACTACTTGCAACATCAAGGAAGAGGAGTAACATGAAGATTCAGTTGTGCAATTGTTTGGTTTCTTTTCAGGTGTGTCTCGTTAATGGTGGCAGAAAAAGAAGACTCATGGTGCGTTAATGGTGGTTGTTTGTTCATGGAAGATAAGATGCAATTCATGGTGGTAAAAAAACAGTGAAACAGAGTTTGGGGTTAGAGTTTGTGAAAAAAAAAAAGGTTGAAACTAAGAACAGTGTTAATCAATTAGTTTGTGGTAAAATACAATGGTTGTCCGTAAAACATCTTATTCAATGATTTGTAACAGAGGGTAGCTAAGAACAGTCTTTTCATCAATCACTACTCTTAAGTTATAAAATATGTTGTGATATTTTTCTGTTAATCAAGGATGAACATCTTATTCCATGATTTGTTTCATCTTATTACAGGATGATATTTTTCTGTTAATCAATATTTTTTGTTTCATCTTACTCCAGATGAAAAAACATGATGAAACCAGAAAAGGTTCCATCATTATTTTTGGTTTTCATCTTGTTCCAGATGAAAAAAATAATGGAACCATAAAAAGTTCCATCATTTGTTTTTGTTTCATCTTATTCCAGATGAAAAAAACGATGAAACCAAAAAGGGTTCCATCACATTTTTTGGGCTCATTTTGTTCTAGATGAAAAAACATGATGAAACCAAAAAGGGTTCCATCAACTTAAAGATATAAAAACCCTGAAGAATGTGACAAACTATGAAACCTATTTTGGTTCCAATAAATATAAAAGCCTGCAACTCTGACAAACTTAATCTAAAAATAAAAAAACATGAAAGACCTGGAGCAAATTGAAATTTTAACTGTAAAAATTATAGAAAAAAGAATAATAAAAATATGTAGATTAAAACATATAGTAGTCTAAACCTGTATTAGTCTAAACAAAAAATGAAAATAAAAGTCGATGAATTGTTGTCAAAATGAATTCACATCTGCCACGCAGGGCATGTCCTTCGGTTATGGGCACTCAAAACATGGCAGCTACCACAAGTTCTCATATTCTTATTAGGAACTGAACCTGTATTAGGAATTCTCTTCTTCTTCCTAAGACGACCTGGTTGTGGTAGAGCATCAGGACCAAGAACAAGAGATTTTGGAGACACAATCGAAGGCTTTTCAACTGTGGGGACAGGATTAATTGGTCTTGCATAGGATTCACGATAGAACTTTACTGCAAAGTAGAATTCAACATACTTATACGGGTCTTCTTCATTTAGCATGATACAGCGGATACCGTGGGCACAAGGAAAACCGTTGATGCGCCAGCGGTTGCAAGAACATGTTCTTCTTTCCAAATCAACCTTTTGTGTTAATGTCGAATGAACTTCAAACACATATTGTGACGACTTGGTGACACTGTATTCACGGTCGTGCATCTTGTTGTTGTACAACTCAATTTCAAATTCTGGACATAAAGTTTCTCGCCACTTTAATAATGTTGCACATTATTCGCGACGTACACACATTTGATTCATAAGCTTCACTCTGATCTCATCAACCATGATGGCTATAGGATTCTCTCTCTCTTCAACGATCTAACTATTGAACTCTCAGCAATATTCGAACACAACCTACCATAACGACGACTAGGGAAATAAACACTTGCCCATTTATCAACCGGAGCTCTACTCAGATAATCTTATAACTTCTGATTTTTGACCTGCAACAAATTCTCACAGTTCTCTGAAAATTTTATATGTGTATTAGCATACGCACATTTTTCAAACAACCTAGGCACATAATTATTATAAACCTTACTGGACTTCGGCAATTATATTGTGATATATTCTTCATAAGCCAATAACACCAACCATGAGCAGCATCAGGGAATACATCAGGGATTTAATTCACCAAACCACTACCTCGATCACTCACAAAAGTAAGCTCTTTGCGCATAGGAGAAAGAACTTGCTTCAAATTCTCCAAAAACCATTTCCAGTTGGCGTCATTTTCCGAAGAAACAACATCATAAGCAAAAGGATAGATTTCTAAAAACAGAACAGAAAAAAATTGTCTCAGCATATAAAAAGACAATGAAACCAGTTTTGGTTTCATCAAATAAGGTTTCATTTGTTTCAATTACATTTTTCTGTAAAAATAGGTTTCACTAATTTTCATCTTGGTTTCATCTGTTTGTAGCATGATGTTAGGTTTCATCTGTATAGGATTAAATAACAAACCTATTTATCAACTCAGAAACAAATAAAATGTTTAAAAAACTTACCGTCATTCCCGGTTAGACCTGTTGCTGCCATGATATGACCAAGGTATTTGCTCTTCAAATGAGCTGCATCAAGGAAAAATAAAGGACGACAGTAATTGAGTCCACGAATGCATGCTCCGAAACAGATAAACAATCTCTGAAATTTTTGAGTCCCATTTTCAACTTCCAAAACAACACGAGATCCATGATTGGTTTCAATCAATTTGTTGGTATACCATTTCAAGTACATAAATGATTTCTCATTCTCTCCCCATGTAATATTCAATGCATGCCTCTTCCCTGCATATGCATAATAACGACTAATGTCAAAGACATACTCTCTTGTAAACTGATTCATAATGTCCTTTGTCTTCTTCTTTAGATTCTGTTTAATCTCTTCAAGAATCAAGCTACTAATTAGTTTCTTCGACAGATGTGGTATGTTTACAAATCCACCACAACAAGTATGCTTCTTATTTAACTCCTTGATAATAAAAGGACTACATTCAACACCATCAATAGAAACAACATATATATGCCATTCACATTTCTCTTCTTCCTTCTTAGAACAACATGCACCAATCCTCAACTTCTCATTCCTTGTCATCTTAAATGAATACCCAGATACTGAATGATATTTCAACAAATCATAACGAATTTGTTGAACACCTCCGTTAAACACCTGTTTGACACCCTGAAAAAGGCCTAACCAATGCGCAAACTTCAACGATTCTTTAACTTTATTACGGACATCATAATCAACTAAATTTGTAAGTGTTGCATGCTCAAAAGATATAATTCCTAAACTTCGTGGGTGCTCATGTGGTATGATTCCTGAAATTTTGGAACTACAACTAGAGGACTCATCTCTATGCCTTACATGTAATTCAAGAGATGGAAGCTTATTAAACAAAGTAAATAAAGCAACCGATTGGAGATCAAAATCAGAATTGATAACCTTTTGCTGATCACATGTGGAAATTTTTATAGAAAGAACAGAGAATTGACACCAACTTGAACATATACTACCCTTCAAATCACAAATAGATGCTTGTAGACCAATACGAAAAGATAATGTATCCTCTTTGTGAAATATAACAGCGAGAACAGATTCTATAACCTACATAAAAAAGTATGAAGCCAAAAGAAGTTTCACTAGATGTGAATATAAACAACAACAAACAACAAAATTTGAATATTAACATCAACAACATAACAAAATCTGATTCCAATAATATACAGGACAAGGTATGAAACCAAAAACAGTTTCACTAGATGTGAATATAAACAACAACACCAATAACAAAATTTGAATAAGAACATCAAAAGCATAACAATTTCTGATTCCAATAATCTACAAAGAAAAAGTATGAAACCAAAAACAGTTTCACTGGATGTGAATATAAACAACAACAAACAACAAAAATTGAAAATTAACATCAAAAACATAACAAATTATGATCTCAATAATCTACAGGAAAAAGTATGAAACCAAAAACAGTTTTACTGGATGTGAATATAAACAACAACACCAACAACAACATTTGAAAGTTGAATTTCAGTTTGAGATGAATGATTGAACTAATACAACAGCTTGAACCGAATGAGAATATGATCAAAATTGAAAGAATAAATTGAAACTTCAGTAGGAATCTTCAAAAAACGAACAATTTGAAGTTACAGTTCCTGTTCTTCACTTAAACAGAAACGAAAACGAGTTCGGTTCTTGAAAAGTTTGATAATCAAATAACAACCAAAATAAATAAATCGAAAAATTAAAATACAATCAAAATCATAATATGAAAACCAAAATCAAAATCAAACTTACCTGATGAAATACAACTGAAGTTGAGTTTCTGTTCTTCACTTAACAAATACGAAAACGAACTCGGTTCTTCAAATAATCAATGGATTTTAAATTTCAGTGAAACAGTTTGAGATGAATCGAATCTAGAGTTTCTGTTCTTTACTTAAACAGCTACGAAAACGAACTCGCTTCTTCACTTAAACAACAACTGAAGATATGTTTCAAATTGATTTAGCTACCATCAATTTGGAGAAGATATCTTTTGTCTCAAAAAACCCTAGCCGAAACTCTGTTCTTAGCTACCAGCAGAATCAGATTCTCTAAACTTGATTTAGCCGATTTCCTCTCACCAAAACTAAGATTTGATTTTAACATTTATTTCCATTTAAAATATATAGATTATATAGGAAGGGCAACTCGTGTATATTGAAAAATACTAAAAACTAAATTTAATCATTATTAAGAAAAATGAGATTTTAGTTTCATTTTTAATTAAAATAATTTTTATTTATAAAAAATAATATGAAAGGGTTTTTTATATAGAAAGTTTATGCACCTTGATTTTTTATACCAAATTATATAACAATAAATGAAATAACGGTTGTTTTACGCGTTTAAGGCACATTATTTGCATTGCGTATTATAGTAACAACTAATGGGAAGAATGCATGCGTGCATAAAATTGTACCCAAGTGAAGATTCATATATACATTACACACTACAACACCAATGCAGATCGAGCAGGGGATATATTTTAGAAGTGGGTGTTAGGGTGAGGAATCGACACGTAATGTTTTAGCAACCCGATGAATGGAGGTATGGGTGTGAATGCTATCTTTTTGAGTTATCTATCTATGGCCAGCTCATGTAACAAAAAATATACTGTACTCTTTTTTTCTTGGTGTTCTTTGTTTGCTTGCATAACTGACTGACCCGATCCCCACCTTTTCATTTTCAATATCCAAACAAACTTAGCACCATTGTAGTGATGAAATCCCATCTATATCTATCTCTATTCTCTCTCTCTCCTCTTTCCTTGGTCAATTTTAGAATCACTTCAGGACCCATATAGGCATATACGCATACTACATGAGTTTGATAGCAGAGTTGATAGCAGATAAATGTAGCAACTTATCTCCGTCTCTCTCATTTATCTGAATCACAACGAGAAGCCAATCATCATTACTAGATTGGGATAGCTTACAAAATGAACCTTAACGGAGATTAACATGAACACTGATAACAAAGAACAAGTGAAGAGAATCAGATACTACTTCAAGCTTCTAATTTCCATGGGTTATACATGTGTGGCTTACGAAAAGGGTATACAGTATTTAAGCAATCTTCTCTATGACTTCTACCACATTAACACTATTGTTTTGCTATTTGATTGTGTATTATTGTAGTACCGGAGGAAATTGTAACTTAGTATCCGACTATCAGTATGCTAGATTGCTAGCATTGCAAAAACTGGGTGAAAACAAACTAGCTAGGCTAATTTATATGCTGCTAGCTATAGCTAGGTAGCTAGCTTTGAATATCAAAAGTAAATCTATGCACTTATTTGGACCACCAAATCTAGTAAATTCTATGGTCTTAATCAAAATTAAAGCGCATTTATAATCATTAGTAGAGTATATTAGTAGAGTGATATGCTGAAGCCATCTCTAGCTACTCGAGAAAGAAAAGCGAAAGTAGGGCTATTCAAAGTCAGATGTTATATAATCAAAAATATCAAAAGGATTCTATAACTGTACATGGCATAATATATAACTTACCACAGCTGCATAGATAAACATAATGTTAGCTAGTATTGATGATGAAGGTAATGATCGTCCTCCATCATCATGTAATTAATTGATTCAAATCTTCGTAATATATCACCGTAAGCCTGGCATGAGAAGCAGAAAGGAAAATGTAGCCAAGGACAACTTGCCAACTTCTTCTTCTTCTTTTGCAAATTGTTAATGATGATTCTTTTTTTTCTTTCTTAAAGAAAATTGAAGAATGGATCGTTATCTATAAAACAGTATTAGTCGTCGGCAAGTCATCCTTGGCTGCACCATACTTTCAGACCCTACACGCCAGGCACATAAAATGAAAATTTAGAAATTATAGCATCTTAACAAAGAACTTGATCTTTATGCAGCTCTAGCTAGAACAAGCTTTGATGATTGAAGAGGAGACGAAGAAAGGAAAGGAGAATGAGGATGAGAAAGAGAGAAGAGAGAAGAGGAGAGGATGAACAATGTGAGGAACTTACATCCCCTTATATAGAGAAATAGAGAGAACGTAGGCAGGCACTGGTACTTATAGGTAGTGATTATGTTAGTGGGGATCTAATTGAACTGATTACTGGTGAAATATAACTAATAACACACTTTGATCCAGTTGAATATCTTGAATCGAGGTGAGAAGTGGACAGCTCCCAGAAGGATCTACTTTTGGCCCAATAGAATCAATGGTTGTAGGTATTGATGATAAGGCCCTTTCATATCCTACGTAAATCACTCTCTTTCTTTTTCTCTTATCAAACACCATTAACAAAGAAGATTTAGTGGGTCATTAGAGATGTTCTTTTTTTTTGAAACACTAGAGATGTTCTAAACAAGAGAATTACGTAATGTTAGATGATTGAATATCATATCTCACTACTGATTAACTGATTATATGTAAATCAGTTACACTAATTTCTTTACCCCTTCACATTTCACAGCACAGCAGTATAAAAGTAAAAATAATCAAATTATGTTCCATTAAAATTCATTACAAACTAGGAAGAGATCCGATGGTACAACTTCTAGTGTATTATAGTGGGTTATTATTACAGTGCAAGAATATTTCTCTGTATCTTAGAAAATGTAGCAACTAGTTAATATCCCTACAACACCACCAAAGGTCATAATTGAGAGGGAACTCAAATGGTTCCAAGAAGATAAAATATACATATTGTTTCACTAGTGGAAATAGGTTTTTATGTCTATGGCTATGTGGGTTTTCCTCCCCCGAGAGAATATATTTGTATTCGATCGATTTTACTGACAGTCATGAGTGAGATAAAATTATTGTTGCCGAGAGATCCTGTAACAGAGAACAAACTAAACAGAAGTTTGAAAATAGTTAAGGGTTAGAGAAAACTGTAGCAGACTTCAGACAAAAACACACACACAGAAAGATGGAGTCGCTTGTTCAACAGATTGCCCTTAACTCAATATTTGTCGGGTACACCTTTAGAAAGAGTGTTGCTATACCACTAGTGAGGACAAATCGAATCCAGGATAAAACCACCTGATACCAACCCAGTTAGCAAAAACTCGTTGGCCCGTTGCGAACTTAACAGCAGAATAAGAAAGAAATTTTTTTATCTACGTGCTCAAAACAAATCAGGAAGAGTGAAAAAGACGACAGGATAGTAGATGCGTCTGGGTGATTGAAAATGAATTTTGTTTTTTCTTTTATAGGAGAAGAAGGCTTTTCATTTTTCAAACGGTAAGAAATATTTAATTCAAATAATTTAATTCAAAAACTTTAATTAAAAGATTTTTGAATTAATTTGATTTATTATCCATTAATATAAAACGATATAGATTATTTATTGTAATAATTTTAAAATCTAAAACCGTTGGATCCTTGATTGGTACACGTATGCACTCCCAGGCACACGCCGAGCTCACGCCAAGGCTCACGTCAAGGGTCGCGCCAAGGCTCACGCCAAGGCTCGCGCCAGTGGTCACGCCAAGGCACACGCAAAAGCACACGCAAGCTCCGCAAGCCCGCGGCTCGCGGTGCTTCGGTGCGAAGCACCGCACATGTGTACATTTGCCCACTAGCCCATTCCTTAGTCCATATCCAATTCACTAGTTCTTTTTCCTTATATAGAACGTATGTGGTAATTAGGATAGACTCCATCCTTGGTTTATCCCATGTGGGACAAACCAAAGGTTTCTCATTCACATATAAGCGAAAAGTGGATTTGTTATTCCCACCCACAATATAGGCTAGTGACCCTTTTGTCCCATCAAGATAATTTTGGTAACAAAACAATTAAATTTGGAAATAAGTAATAAATTCACTTTTAATTCTAACAATCCCCCACATGAATGAAGAAAGCGATAAATCAGAAAACCGGAAAACGAGAAACACCTCTTAAGGAAAAGGTGACCATATGGAATTGAACCTTTGCTTAGTGAGAAGTACCGGAACTATTTGATGGACAGTGAACGTGATGTCTTGAACTGCCATCGTTTGGTGTAATTCATCAATAGCTCCTTACGCGAGATATCTCTCAAGAGTGCTGTTAAGTTCACGCCGTTGTGTCCGTTTTGGCTCTGGACATATCCCATTTCTCAGAATGCTCTAGAGAATCAGCTCAATTCTCATAGGAAGCGACCCACTTCCTCATTCAGATAGGTGAGTTCTATCAAGAGTGTTAACTGCTACACCCCATTTCAATCTTAAATTGAAACTATAGAACTCATTAAGGCTTTACTATAAGTCATCCTCACATGCAGTCAGACTATCACGTCTACACTATAGGGAAGGGACAATGAAAATAATTCTCTGATAGTGTTTAATTTTTACCCGCCACAAATTAGTTGTCTCATTCAAAACCTTGATCTTGGGATCTCCAGTCAGCAAGGTTGAGTATCCTTCATGGCAAGTTTTAATTTATGAGCTTAAGTCCCATCCCCCTCGATGCATTACTAACTATCTCCTTGGACAATCCTTTCGTCAAAGGGTCCGCGATATTCTCCTTAGACCTCACAAAGTCAACAGAAATAACGCCAGTTGAAATTCGTTGTTTTAGAGAATTGTGTCTTCTCCTAATATGAATAGATTTTCCGTTATAGTTGCTGTTTTCAGCATTAGCTATTGCAGCTTGACTATCACAATGTATAGATATAGCTGGCACAGGCCTATGCCAGAGAGGAATGTCTTCTAAAAAACATCTTAGCCAAGCGGCTTCCTCTCCTGCTTTATCTAACGCAATAAACTCGGATTCCATAGTGGATCGAGCGATACAGGTCTGTTTGGAACTCTTCCAAGACACTGATCCACAGCCTAGAGTGAATACGTATCCACTCGTAGACTTAGACTCCTCTGAGTGTGTTATCCAGTTTGCATCACAGTATCCTTCAAGAACAGCGGGGTGTCTTTCATAACTCAAACGGTAGTTTAAAGTGTATTTAAGATACCTCAACACTCTGAAAAGTGCATCCCAATGCTCATGTCCTGGATTACAGGTATACCTACTTAGTCTACTCACATCATAGGCAATGTCTGGTCTTGTGCAGTTCATTAAATACATCATACTTCCTATGACACGTGAATATTCAAGTTGCGAGACTCCATTGTCTTTGTTTTTCTTGAGTTTGCAAGAATGGTCAAATGGAGTACTTGCTGGTTTACTATCAAACTGGTTAATTTCTTAAGAACTGACTCAACATAATGAGATTGACTAAGACTGAATCCATTAGACTCCTTTCTAATTTTCATCCCTAGGATTACATCAGCAGGACCTAAGTCTTTCATGTCAAAGTTCTCACTCAACATGTTCATAGTGGAATTAATGATTTCTAAGGTTTTACCTAGTATAAGCATATCATCAACATACAAGCATACAATCACACAGACATCATTGACAGATTTATTGTACACACATTTGTCAGCTTCATTTATTTTAAATCCACTAGAGAACATTACATGATCAAATTTTTCATGCCATTGTTTCGGTGCTTGTTTCAAGCCATATAAAGACTTTTTAAGTATACACACTTTGTTTTCATAACCCTTCACTACAAAGCCTTCGGGTTGGTCCATATAAATTTCTTCATTAATTCACCATTTAGGAACGCAGTTTTTACATCCATTTGATGTATTTCTAGGTTATGAATTGCAGCGATTGCAATTAGCATCCTAATGGAAGTAGTTCTAGTGACAGGTGAATAAGTGTCAAAGAAATCTACACCTTCTATTTGTTTATAGCCCTTAGCTACTAGTCTAGCTTTATACTTTTCCACAGTTCCATCTACCTTACGTTTTCTCTTGAAGATCCATTTACAACCTATGGGTTTGCACCCTGGAGGTCAATCTATTATCTCCCAGGTTTCATTCTGAACAATAGAAAATAGTGGATTCTTTCCACCATGGAGCTTCAGACGAAGTCATGGCCTCTTTATAGGTTTGTGGATCAGTTTCAACTAAACAGGTTATGAAGTCTGGCCCAAAAGATTTTTCTATTCTAAGTCTTTTGCCTCTTCTAGGTTCATAAACAGGTTCATCTTCTTCTATCGGTAAAATATGGCTAGAAGAAGGGACATCTAGGGGATCATCACATATCATGCGAGATTCAGATTTCATCGGAAACACATTTTCAAAAAATGTAGCATCCCTAGATTCCATAATGGTGTTCACACCAATTTCTGAGTTTTCAGAACTCACAACCATAAACCTATAAGCAGTGGTGTGTTCGGGATATCCTATGAAGACACAATCAACTGATTTAGGTCCTATTTTAGTCCTCTTAGGTGGAGGAATAGAGACCTTGGCTAAGCACCCCCACACTTTGAGGTATCCATAAGAGGGTTGTTTGCCTTTCCATAATTCATACGGTGATTTGACTGATCCTTTAAGGGGAACTCTGTTCAGGATATAGCAAGCTGAGAGGACGGCCTCCCCCCACAAGTTCGCCGGTAGCCCTGAACTGATTAACATGGCATTCATCATCTCCTTAAGGGTTCGGTTTTTTCGTTCAGCCACTCCATTAGATTGTGGTGAATAAGGAGGAATTACCTCATGAATAATGCCATGTTGTGCATAAAAGTCTCCTATAGGGATTACATATTCACCCCCGCGGTCAGATCTAATGGTTTTAATTGTGGTGTTCAATTGGTTTTCTACTTCTAATTTATATAATTTAAATGCTTCTAAAGCATCATCTTTTCCTTTAAGCAAGTAAATATGACAGTATCTAGTACAGTCATCTATGAAAGTGACAAACCATTTTTTACCACCTCTGGTTTGGATTGATTTCATATCAACTAAGTCTGAGTGAATTAACTCTAAGGGATTAGAATTTCTGCGGACATTTTTTTTAAAAGTCTTCTTTGCATATTTTGATTCTACACAAACTTCACATTTATGTTCATATTCCAAATTTAATTTTGGAATGCAGCCAGAGTTTGCCAATTTGTTTATTGATTTATAATTTACATGACCAAGTCTACCATGCCAGATATTCAATGAGACAACAACATAAGAAGAATAAATTTTATTAACTTCAACAGAGGTTACAGATAATTTGTATAGGCCTTCAGCCTTATATCCCTTTCCCAAAAAATCCTTTCCCTTAGTGATAATCACTTTCCCAGACTCAAATACAACCTTAAAGCCCTTATCATCCAGTACACCACTTGAAACGAGATTCTAGCAGATGTCTTGTACGTGTAAAACTTCATTAAATGTGAGGATTTTCCCAGAAGCGAGCTTCAGCGAAATTTTTCCTTTTCCTGCAACCTGTGCTGCAGATGAATTACCCATATAGAGTTTTTCTCCTCCTCCTACCATCTGATAGGAGGTGAACATGTATTTACTTCCGCAGACATGTTTGGTAGCTCCAGAGTCTACCCACCAGTCTCTCACATTGGTAACTAAGTTAACCTCAGACACCGTGCCAGAAAACTCATTTTTACTAATTTCAACTAAATTTATATTTGTTTTCTTAAAAAACGCATCTTTGTGTTTTCTACAATGAATTGTCATATGGCCAGACACACCACAAACATAACATGCTCCCTTAATTTTACCAATAACAGATTTTGGTTTTTGAAAGGTACCTTTTCTTTGTGGGCCAGGCTTGCGCTTGTTGTGGTCCAGACTTAGAGTAGAAAAAATTTGTGTTCGAGAACGTGAGCTTTGTTTGACATGTCTCTTGCAGAAGAAACATTCTTGTCCTTTGAACACAACAATTCTTCAACTTGGATTTTCTTGCCCAATTCTACCATGGAAATTTCACCAGTTTCATGCCTTAGTCTTCTCTTGTATTCAGCCCAGGAATTTGGTAATTTTTCAATAACAGCAGAAACTTGAAATGTTTCGTCAATAACCATTCCTTCAGCAATTATTTCATTAATAATTTTTTGCAGCACCAGAAACTGATCAACCACTGATTTATCATTCATCATTTTATATTCCAGAAAACGTGCAACCAGGAATTTTTTACTTCCTGCTGTTTCTGCTTCATATTTATCTTGTAGTGCAGTCCATAAATTGTAAGCATTAAAATTATCCTTAGCATTGTAAAAATCATATAAAGCATCTTCTAGGCAGTTTAAGATATGATTTTTGGCCATATAATTACTTCTCTTCCAACTTTCTAAGTCCGGTAATTTTTCAGGTTCATTTAGAGACTCATCAAACGGCTTCAGAACCATATCATCTAGCATGTGGAAACTCAGGAAAAATAACATTTTTGACTGCCATATCTTGAAGTCCTTTCCAGAAAGTTTCTGAGGTCTATCAACATCAGTCTTCACCATTGTTACAGAAGTAAAATTTTCAAAATAAACGAAGTATCGAGTTAAGTTTGTTACTGAGAGATCCTGTAACAGAGAACATACCAAACAGAAGCTTGAAAATAGTTAAGGGTTAGAGAAAATTGCAGCAGACTTCAGACAAACACACACACAGAAAGATGGAGTCTCCTGTTCAACAGACTGCCCTTAACTCGATATTTGTCGGGTACACCTCTAGAAAGAGTGTTGTTATACCACTAGTGAGGACAAATCGAATCCAGGATAAAACCACCTGATACCAACCCAGTTAGCAAAAACTCATTGGCCCGTTGTGAACTTAACAGCAGAATAAGAAAGAAACTTTTTTATCTACGTGCTCAAAACAAAGCAGGAAGAGGGGAAAAGACGACAGGATAGTAGCTGCGTCTGGGGTGATTGAAAATGAATTTTGTTTTTTCTTTTATAGGAAAAGAAGGCTTTTCATTTTTCAAACGGTAAGAAATATTTAATTCAAATAATTTAATTCGAAAACTTTAATTAAAAGATTTTTGGATTAATTTGATTTAATATCCATTAATATAAAACGTAGAAATTATTTATTGTAATAATTTTAAAATCTAAAACCGTTGGATCCTTGATGGGTACACGTATGCACTCCCAGGCACACGCCGAGCTCACGCCAATGGTCGCACCAATGGTCGCGCCAAGGCACATACAAAAGCACACGCAAGCTCCGCAAGCCCGCTTCGCACCGCACACGTGTGCATTTGCCCACTAGTCCATTCCTTAGTCCATATCCAATCCACTAGTTCTTTTTCCTTATATAGAACGTATGTGGTAATTAGGATAGACTGCATTCTTGGTTTATCCCATGTAGGACAAACCAAAGGTTTCTCATTCACATATAAACGAAAAGTGGATTTGTTATTTCCACCCACAATATAGGCTAGTGACCCTTTGATCCCATCAAAATAATTTTAATAACAAAATAATTAAATTTAAAAATAAGCAATAAATTTACTTTTAATTCTAACGATTACAACTGGGTCTCTGTCTGATTCTAATCCCATTTTTTTGCTGCAGGATATATTTTTTTGCTGACAGTAATAATAGTAGTGCTGGGAGCTAGCTCTTTCTGCAATTAGTTAAGCTTACAGACAATCTAGGGAGGATATATAGAGACACAAATATCAAGGTCTTGCTGTTTATGTTGGCTCTTGCATTTAAATATATTTTTCAAGAAATAGATATTTGGGCCATTGCCTCTTTTTGATCTTTTCATATAGAGTATCATGGATTCATGGTAGCTGGCTTGAAGAAACCCTTGGGCTTGTTTGCCAAAAACAGAAATCTGTCTCCTTGTCAAATACTCCACATTCTATCTCTTTTACACACAATCACAATTCATGTATAGCAGTATAGGTAGCATAATGAATGCAAATAAGGTTTTCTGTTTAATATTTTTCCTTACTTGTAGTACTAATCATATTATCTCATGGAGGTTAATTGACTGAGAAATATATGAGAATCAAGATAATATCTGTAGGTGCATGGACCTTATCCTTAAGTGGGTATTGTTTCTCACAGTCTGTGATAGCTGATAGACTGTAACAGAAGAGAGAAAACAGATGATAATCCAAAAGCAAAACCTGAAAATGAAAGGTGGTAAGATAAAAAAGAAAAGATATACGTATGGAGAGGGAGAGGGAGATTTAAGATGATAAAAATGGAAAAGGATTATGGTGCAAGTAGTAGCTAGAAGCAGAATTTCTTTTTTCCAGAAGATGATGAGTAACATGGTTGCTCAATTGACTGCTGGGGCCACTTTCATAATTAGGTTAAAAACCCTATTCAGATTCCTGCTACTATCTAATTTAAAAAATGTTATTGTTGTGAACAAGGTTTGCTACCCAACATCTGTGGATGCTGGATTGCTGGGTCTTATGCCAAATTAATAATTCATTTTTGTTCTCTTTTACAACCCATATACTGATACCCCCTTATCAAGGTTGTGTTCATTATCTTATATTTGGAATGAGAGATGATAAAACACAAAATCTTGGCTAGAATTCAGAACTTCAACAATATCATTCGTTAAACAAGTTTACTAGTATATCACCCTATATATCTTAAAATTCTTATTGTTATTGGTTGTAGTCGGAAGACACCTAACAGATAAAAAAAAATTCTAAACAAAAATGAATTCAGGAAGAACCGTCAAACATAATAACATACTAATCAAAATTATGGTGTAGATGACACCATAGACACTGATTTATTCAATATATATGCGTTGTATTAAAATTTGTTGATTTCTTACAAACTTCACTCATCTTATAATTTTTTTCCTAAGAATCCGTAGATATTTTGGAAATATAAATACGGCATCCAAACGCATCATTAATGTTTTTCTCTCCAAAACCTCTAAGAAAAAGAGAGCCAAGTGGGTCAGCCAATTAGTTTTTGAACTTTGGAGTAAATCCAATCTACCTGAGACATTTCTGGGAACTCCCAAATTGAGCAAAGAAATGTACTGTTTTTTGGCTATTTTCATGTGCATATGTCAGGATGTGAAAGATAGCCAAAAAGAGTTACCTTTAATCCAAGAAAGGTGCATTGCTGTTTTTGATGATCTAAAAATGTTGGTCATAGTGTAACCTAGAAACTAGACCCATATCATATACTTGATGATCTCAAACTTTGGACAAAGAAAATAGATTCAAGTGGGAAGTTGATTTCTGTCTTTATAGAGTCAAAGAAGTCATGAGATGAGAATTCAGTGTTAAATTATTACAAGTGTGGGGTGGGTGGGTGGGGGGCGTCGTCGATCGTTTAATTTTCACTACCTTGTATTGGCTTACCACTTGACTCCACAATAATCTTTTGTTTAGTACAGCATTACAGGACCTACTGTTTTCAGTTTACATGAGAAGAAACTGTTTTTTCATACAAAATTGCCTATAAAAACAATTAGTTTCAAAAGCAGTTCATATTAACTGTATCGACTAATAATTAAATTTGAATCTCCTTGCTTTTTCGGTGGAGGAGATTCGTTACTTGGTGTTTTTATATGTTCATGATAGGGTTCGTGTATGGGAATCCCATCTTTTCTAGATACAAATCTGTGGCTAACAAGATTTTAATGTCCAAAATAGAAAATCTAGGAACTCTCATTGTCCAAACAAAAGGGAACATTGATCAGTTCTTTTTTGAAGATAATACAAGTGACAACAAACTTAAAAGCTTTGTTCACAAAATTTAACTCGATACCTCATCCTTTTTAAGCTTTAAATATCGGAGAATTAACTAAGTTTAGGGTGCATGTGGATGTCATTTCCAGTACAGTAGGATTCTCAGATTCCGCTAATGCGGAACGATATTTAAAACAGCTAGCGACTAGTCTCTATACCGACCGAAAGTAGTGGGGCATTAACCATTTTATGCATTACTCCCCTAGGTCAGACAGCATACCTATAATTGTTCATATCAGTGACGAATTTAGTGCAGTTCTAAAAAATGATAGGTGCCTAATTGAATCAAATTGAGAAGGAAGCCATTGTTTGAGGCCATAACAGAAGTGGTTGATAAACCCAGGAGTACAATATCAATATAACATTATTACATTTCGTTTGTTCCAAACACTGATATGAACAGCAGTAGCCACACAACATTATACTCATAATGCCTGAGATAACAAGTTGACCCCAAGAAGGCAAAATAATTAAATAAATATCAGCTGCCATAGCAGAGCAGAAAACTGGACAATTAAAAGAGACATTACTTCCTCGCCGCAACCAAAATACAGTTGCCACTTCCATCCAAGTAATAAGTTTGTTTTCCTTGATCTTTTCAATTACATTTAGGTTGGATCACCAGTGGAGAAAGAAAATATCTCCTCACCAAAAAAAGACCTAGTGTTCTGCTCTACATGAACTACACATACAAATTCTCCACATCACGAATCCTGGGGAGCTTCAAATCGTGTTGGAGTGTCGATACCCATCATACAACAAAGTCCTGATATAAGGATTATCAGCAAAACAATGGCCTGAAAAACCACGGTGTGGAATGGAAACAATAACAAGTTAGGTTACCAAGAAACTTATAACTAAAAGAACTCAACTTATCGAGCAAAACAAATAAGATGATGGTACAAGAGAGACACCAATTAGAGGCATATACAATCCCGCATGCGATGTGGCAAAAAAAGAAACCAAATTCAACTCTCCCTAGAACAAATCCCACTTGGCACATTTTTAACCTGAAATTTGGGCTGAGTAGGGCCCGACCAGTTCATGAACTTCGAGTGTAACTTACCTCTGATGGTTGAGTCATGAGTGACTAATTAGTAAGCATCACTTAATTATTGCTGTCAAACTACTAATGCTAGGGGAAAAAATGTACTGTGGTTAAGTATTTAACAGTCTATAATACTTAGTTAAGGGAACAATATTGGCCCAATATCATATCTAACTATTAGAAGCAGTGAAAGGACCCAGACGATGGTTTATTTAGGTTTAACTTCTAATATGAGACAACTGCCATCCTCAGTACTGTAAGACTTGGTCAGGGAAAGATGCATGATGAAACTAAGTTTTATAGTATATAGAATCAATAACAACTAAATAGAAGGGGCAACGCAGACTTACAACAAATAACCCTTCTAAAAGTGATGATTTAATCTGGCAAACTCCATCGCAGTATGTGGCGTTAAGTGAACCATTTCCAACGGTACCCTCAGCAAGAAACCTATCCAGCTCCCTGTAAGAAGGGTAGGGTACCAACCCCGACGGATCTGAAGCATACAGAACTGTGTACGATGCACCCAACTTTTTCAAAGCACTGACAAGGCTTGACAAGATTTCACCTGCATTAAGAACCAACCATAATGACCATTCCTTAAAAGATAGTGAAACATGTGCAAGAGCTTTGAGGTTAAAACCATATTCCAAATAAAAATGTCACATAATAACTCAAAATTACCTTCAGACCACGTCTGGTCCAAAAAGTGGGACCCTCCGTTGCAAAGAACAACCATCTCTGTTTGCCCGTTCTGCCAGTTTTCCATCCTTGAGATAAGATAATCCTGTCAATGAAAAGCTTCAGATAACAAGTTCTCTCTCATAGATTTTATCGCAATCGCTTAAGTGAAACAGATCTCTCATAAATCTTGTAGCAATGATATTCAGTTGTTAGCGTTAACTTACATAGACCGAGACCATATCTGAAAGTTTCCTGTATTTGTCATCGTCAACTGAACATGACTCAAGGAGAGCGATATTATCTTTTATTCTCAAGCCATTTGGACAAGCTTCTGTGAATCCTGAAAGCAACGAACTCTCCATTGCCTCTTTCATTTGCGATGCAGCTACATATGGAAACGCCCTGGAAAAGTTGGAGCTCTCGATCGAAACCTGCTTAAAAAGAAAATATAGTTACTCCAGCAATTGAACTAACATCCCTTACTTTATCCCTTCCAAGTATTTTGTCCAAGAGACTAAATTTTAATCTAACAAAGAAGCTTGAAATTACTTGGAGCGATTGCATGAGAGTCGAGTCTGCATGATTGTCTCTAGAAATGTCCAACTGTAACTACAAATGGATAGAGCATGTCATATTAGTATCTCAAAACATAAACAAAATGGTAACTTGCACGATTTATGTAACATGAAATTCACGAACAGCAGTTTAAGCAGTAGCCAAACAAATTGCTAAATATGTCTCACGTTTAAGTGCTCAATGCCAGACACAGGCAGTCTGAGAAAATTAGACATACAAGAAAATATGATACCAGTTTATTCCATATTCTTACAAATCTATGCCAAACAAAGATGTCATTTACTAGTCTAAGAAAATTCGGTATTCCCAAGAATATTATACATATTGTCACATATTTACGCAAAGTGATTCTCTATGTTCCAAGTTCACTTCCACCATAAAATTTATCGGTACATTCATTTTGTAAATAACAGTATAGTATGGAAAACCATGTAGCATGTAGCAGTCACAAAGTTATATGTTGCTTTTGTTTATTTTGGCATGTAGCATGCCAAGGAAGTTAGCAGGACAATAAAAGTAATGCAGGCACAGGTACAAGTTCCACATAAAGATAATAATCTTTAATATTAATGAACTTCACGCAATTTTTTGGTTGCTGCATACCTCTTTACCAACAAAAACAATTGCAAAGTCCACAGACTGCTGACGGTTTTCCCCTGAACACTGTAAAAGAGAATCATCATGAAGTATTGACGAGTACACCCAACACAAAGGGATAACAAAAAACATTACTAACTAATTACTCAAGAAAATACAGATGAAACAAAACATAGACAAATTACCAAAAATTTAGACCAGCCTCCTTCAGAGAGAACGGACTTAGCTAAATCCTTTTGTGAGATGGTACGATAGTCAACTGTTCTCTCCATATCATTATATAAAGATCTGCACAGTAATTGATACTTTAAGAAAATAACTAAGGTAATTGAATTAAGTGCCTTCTAACTAAGCTTGTAAAACCAGGTTCAATAAGCAACTTGAAGTTCATACAATCTGCAATAATGTTTTTAGCTCTGTACCGAGTCCTTCACTATTTGTATAAAGCTACTCAAACCCTAAACCAAAATCTAATTTTTTTTTTGTACGAAGGTGAACAAATATTAAACTTATTTAGCATATTGAGTAGTAGCAGGCATTAAACAATTACGGCCAATACATTTCAGTAAACTGTACCAAAAAAACCTATTACTCCATGTTTTAACAATCTGAAATTAAAGAAAGGAAATCATACTCATGCTGCTGAGAAGACCACAAAAATGCAGGTACTGTGGATGGCAAAGTTAATCCAGACGGGATCTGTGCTACAACGAGCAAAATTGCAATAAAACCGGCAAATCCCTTCATCTCTTCCCTATGAAAAGAAATTATGTGAGAACAATCCAAGTAACCTGAACTCAAAGAATTTACAATAAACGCCAATACTATTGAAGCAATAGTACAATACTAGGATTCATCACAATTTTCACATGAGATCTATAATTTTGTATAAAACTAGCTCTAAATAAAGATCCATAATTTTGTAAATTCACACCCTAGGATAATAAATTGAATAATTAAGTCAAAAGATCAACAAACAACATACAATCTAGGTCTCCGATAGAAAGATGAATTAGTGATGACTTACCTGAAGAAGAGTAGAGATTTGTACAGCAAAGGATCTTGTGTTCACGTTTAAGAGATGATTCTGATCCAACCACACACTAATAACTAAATTGTTGTCGTTGAAAAAAAAAGATGGAGGGGCTAGTTTTATCTGTGCCGGGAGTAGAGAACCCTTTTGAAGAATTTTCACTCGCGAAATCAATGATGGCTAATATTGGATCTGTTTTCTTGTTACACGTGTTTGACGTGTAAATGACTTGAGTTAATTGCATTGATGTTCACCACTTAGAGCGAGTCTAGCGGGGAGCAACAAAAGCATGGAGCATCTAGGGACCTAAGCCGAGGCATGCACCATCTAACGGAATCACAATTGCTTAACAAAAATCTTTTAAATCAATTTTTAATCAAGGCAATTAATCATAAATAAATTGTATAAATTAATTAAATAATTACCACATATTTGTTGGAAAAATAGCTTCCTCCGTAGCCTCAGAGATGAAGTTTAGCTCCTCATTGTAATGGCAAAACTCTCAAAAATCGATTTCATAACTCAAAAATTGTTTACAATGAGAATAGAGATGCTCACAGTCAATTAGATACGTTTAAAAGTGTTGTTGTGAACACTTCTAACTCTTACAGAAGGTGTTTTAAAGAGAGTGGAAAAAAAAGGGTTTCTTTGGTGTGGCTGAAAAAGAACGGACTGTTGTTCTAATGAACGACAGTTCTTCTCTATAATATGTTCTTCTTCTTCGTTGGTGTAGCAGCAAAAACTTCTTCACTCTGTTCACTTTTTTTCACGCTGTTCTTGATTGTTCTAAGCTTCACAAACTTTTCTCCTCTCCCCTGGACCTCTATGGACTCTTATATATATAGTACAACCACAAAACAACCCCAAACTACGTCCAGAACTTCCTTAAATTGGCAAAATTCTTCCCGTGAAAAGCAATTTTCTTTCCTGATTTCGATTGATTTCGATTCTTGGACGCTATTAAGAGAAGAAATCGATATCATTCTCTTTTTAATTCCTTCCCAAACAACTCAGTTCCTAACTTTAGGAGATTTCCATTAAAAAAAAGAGTTTCCAAATTAAGCTTGAGTTTCCTGTTCACGTGAAGTATGAGAATTGTTTCCCGCCAACTTTTTCATTTGAAATTTGGGGTGTGATTGCCCTTAACCAAAGTGTGGGTGCCTTAATCCAATTTGAGGGTGCCTTTAACATTTCTCCAAAAATACCTAAAAAGCAATAAAAAACAATAATAAATACAAAATCGAGTACCAACAATATAAATAATTGCGATTAAATCAGACACAAAAATGTGTCTATCAAATACCCCCAAACTTATTATTTGCTAGTCCTCGAGAAAATCTAACCTAGAAAATAAAATCCTAACTCACTTTCGCAGGAATCGCGACTACATTTAGCATATGTAATAAGCCGTTAAACCCCTAGGTGTCCCTAGTGGACGAGTTTTGTCTCGTGGGGGTTTACAAGAGGTATACCCACAAAACCTGTACTCCAGATTTTAGCGACTCGTGAAAAATTAAGGATAGACACTAAACAAGCTATTTAGTTGGCTTACTCAATTCTTCGGCTATGGGAATCATTACCCTATATGAGTCCAATTGATGTACACGAGTGTTTACTCAAGCATACTAAAATTCATATGTAAGGCAACAGAGCTCTACTCAGATAATCGTTTAACCACAAGTCTCAGAATCTATCACAGTTCAATTACATGAAAAGATTTTGAAGATGGATATGGAAACTATGAAGCAAGGCTGTTACATATCGGATTTCGGTTCGTACCGGTCGAGGGCGATACACTGGTACGCCGGTATATCGGGGAAATTTCGGTTCAAATATCGGTGAAATATCGGTCCATATATTTTATACCTACAATTTTATGAAAAAATACTAGTTCATATTTTATAATTATAAATATATTTTAACACGTTATAAGAAACGTTTTTTCACAAAGTTTAGAAAGAAAAACTAGTAATCATCTAAAATATATAGATCCATAGATTTCATACAAATTTCAAACTGGAAACATAAGAAAAACAAGAACAACTTCAAAGTTTATCGTCTAAGTGCTAATTAAACAAGGATATTACAATTCTAATCGAAATCGTTAGATTAATTATAGATATTATCATATCCATATATAATTCTAAAATATGAGTAAAAATTGAAACCCTAAAACAAGGATTTTTTTTAAAAAAAAAATTAATTTTTTTTTAAAATTTTTTAATTTTTTTTTTTTAAAAATTTGATTTTTCAAAAATAAAAATAAAAATCGTCCATATCGGCCGTATCGGTCCATATCGGCCGATATTTCGGTCCATATCGGTTGATATTTCGCCCAAATATCGTTGGCCGAAATTTCGGATTTCGTCTTCGTTTCACCCCGAAATCCGAAATTTCGGCGAAATTTCGGCCATTTCGGCCGAAATTAACTACATAGCTATGAAGGTTGCAAGTGTTGACTAAGGTGAACGGCGTTTCCCATATCTTTCTGAAGGTCATTGCCAGGATGAAACCTAATGAATTCGAGATCCGCACCCACTGTTCTTAACTCTAATATCAATTTCAACTGGCTTATACTCGGGTTCCCATGGATCCTGCATTCCGCGCTTGCTTAGGCGACGGAGACAGGGAGAACCCACACAAATTTCTAACAACAATAATAATAATAATAATTTTTTTCTTTTCACTTTTTTTTTTATAGAACTAAAATATAATAATGGGGATTGACCTCAAAACACTCTATTTCATCCCGACGCCGATAACAATTTGATACTGGGCCCCACCAAATTACTTAGAGAAACACAAATTTGCAAAAGTAAAAGCAGAAAGTGATATGGTAGTGATAGACTCCGAAATGTGGTGACAACTATCATGTTATTTCTAACACCTGAACTATGTTCTTTTATGAATAGACCATTTCACTGGGCACACCAATTCCTATAGAAAAAGAGCTAAGTTTCCATCTACCTAGAATGGTTAGTGTCGCCCTGAAGTGTTCACAAGTTTCTACATTCTAAAGCTTTATTATTTGTAAACAGTGTCCTCAATGTTTATCCAGTGTCCTCAACTTTAGTTCAAGCTTATCCAGTGTCCTCAATTTATCCAGCGTGGTCAACTTTAGTTCAAGCTTATATTAATATACCCGAGGAAAACCGTCATAGAAGGTACTTTAGATAGCGTGTATAAAAGATGTTGAACGAGCATTTAGAATTTTGAAGAAAAAGTTCCACATAATCTGTGGACCATATCGTTCATTTAAACCATTATAAATGAATAGAATTATGCTCATTTACACCATTTTGCATAATATGATAATCGAACAGTGTCCTCAATGTTTCTAAAGATAAATGATTAAGAGCATTAACAAGGAGAAACTGTTACCAATCGAAGAAAAAGAGCTAAGGAAAGATATTACCGTGTTTCTTGAGCATGAACATGGGTTACCTCCCAAGAAGTGCTAAGTTTAAAGTCTTCATCCCGACTTAGAAAGAATTAGTCACCTCATAAAATCATATAGTAATAGACGGAACAACCGTGAGTCATCTGAATGAAATAGTGCTATCATAAATAAGAGGAAACAACAATAGGCCAAAAAAATGAACAAACCGAGCACACCCTTATTTAGTTTTCTGTTTACGACAACTACTTCTAGCTGTGGTTCAGGTTCAGGCTCTATAACAGGGTCTAGATAAAATATTTTCATGGGCTGGATCTCCTCGTAGACAGGATCAAAAGAATCAGGTTGTAGAGTCTGGAATAACTCACCTAAGCACTTAGAAGCACATAATAATAACCTGAATAATTGTGGATCCTTAAAATCAATCAGATTTGACTCACACAGTTGACTACTATGAAGGTGGTCATTCATAAACAAATGTGTCGATTCTAATTCCCTAAAGTAATTAGGTTTAGTCTCAAAAGTTAATAACTGACACATTTGAAAATCTAACGTTCCCACATATGGAAGAAAATATTTTGGTAGGAAAACAAAGTCAATACTTGATACTACTGCCTAGGTAAACCACATCGACCAGAGGATGGGTTTCTAATAACTGAACTTCTGTCTGGACATCAACAGGCTCAGGGAATCTAGTTTGAAGATTATCTTGTAAAGTGGTAGAGGTGCATATGTCAAGTTCCAAGTTAGGGGCCTTTCTAAGAGCTACAGGTAAAGCACATGGAGAATGATAGTCACCCCCAAACTTAAAGTTTTTAGTGTCTCTAGATAGACTAATCACAATTTCCCTAATTTCTAGATCGTCAGATTCCCGAAAGTGGTCAATTGCTTCTTCTAGGTTATAATCCGTTGGTGCATCCTCACTCATATTTAAAATCTCTACGAGTCTATCGTCTTCATTAGAGACTATTGTCTTTGAATCGTCAGACTCCAAATCACTAGTCTTAGGATAAACCCGTTCCTCTAAACCATTATTGATTTCAAAACAATAAATTTCTACATCGTCTAGAACAATGGTATCTCTAGTCAAATCCTCTTCCTGTTGAATAGGTGAATAATCATTAAAATTATTTGAATTTGAACTAGAAATAACACTATCATCGTGAAGCACAACTGGAGTGTCAATTTCTTGATCCCTCTGCCCGTATATTTCAAGTTCTTCACCAATACTATCCTCATTATCATAATAATATGAAGATGTTTGACTCTCGTCTAAATAAGTAGTGTTACCAATTCTATCCTCGTCCTCTTGACCAGGTGAATAACTATCAAGGGTAGCACTATATTGGGATATAAGATTATTTAGAGAAATATAGTTCTTTGCAGTCATTTCTTTCAAATTTAATCGGACTATCTCATACTCCTCTCTCCTTCGCTTGCTATCCTCACCTAGTTGCTTTGTACTTTCAGCTAGCTGTTTGAAGGCTTCTCGTAGAGGTATATTAGATATAGGATAATTACTAGGTTGCATTTTCTCTAGGGCATCTTTCCAAGACAAATATCTCGAATGTCGCTCATAACACGAGTGTATGTATGAATAGTAATTGGGATCACCCTGGTATGAGTAATAACCTCTGGAAGGTTGATGATGGTCCCGATTACTATGCACACCATGTTGATAGTACTGATAATTTCTATTTTGAAATTCAGTATGATATTCATTGTATTGGTCCTCATAATACCAGTTCGACATTTTCTAACGAAAAAAAATTCCTAATAAATTTACAAAAATCTAAGAAAATAAATCCTAACATGAAGGGGTTCTAAACATATACAAACAAGGCCGACTCAACCAAATCAAACCTATTGAATCTAGCAAACAAAAAGCATGATGGCTCCACTTAGGTTGTTTCTAGACCACCTTCTATTTTTTCGAAAGGCAACTAGTTACAGTTTTAGCAAAACCTCTTAGGACGATCCGAATTAGATTAAGTCGAAGAGAAATAGGATAAGCTCTAAGGAGATTTGATAACCCTGTCTCTTTGGCAATGTTTCCTTGGGTTACAAGGCGACGCTAATCAACTTAAAATAATCTTTTCGAACTTCGAGTTAGGCTAACAAAGCAACCAATACAATCCTTTTGAATGATTTTCCAATAAGCTCGATACCCTATCGCTCTTCTTTCTAGTCAAATTTTAAGGATTAGGTTCGCGTTAGGTAACGTGTTCCTAAGGCGGGCAAGAATGAAACGGTGATGAAATCCGAGTCCTTATCTTGTATGGTCAGTTCTTGCCCTTTACTAGAAAAGTAAGTCCGTTTTCAGTTCCTCAGCATATATGCATACGAAGGAATACAATAAACCCACTTGCAGGGGATTCGTGGGTTGATCGAGTCTTACCTCCCGTACCAGACGGGCGATGAACCGTTGAAGTCGACTCGGGCCACTAACTCCTTTGTCAGTGTACGAACCCGAGGGGCCGAGACAATATCGTAATTGTCGTCCTTCCCTGTGCAATTAATATTTAATACTACCCTTCCGTAGGGCTTAAAAATAATAATAATATCCAAAAAGTCCAAAGTCTGAAGAGAAGTGTCCAAAATAAAAAATACAGAAACAATTAAAATCCTAATACAGTTTTCTAAAAATAAAATAAAATAAATCTAATTAAAATCTAATTAAGAAAAATCTTCGTCTTCTTTTTCGTTCTTTTAAGCTTTAGCTTTTAACTCCAAGTCTTTAGCTTCAATTCCAAATCTTTGGCTCACTTTCCTTTCGATCCAAAATCCAAAACCTGCAACAAAAAGAGAAATACCAAAAGAAACGTAAAATAGAACAAAGTAAAAAAAATCTAACTAAACTAATTAACCTAAAAAAAAAATCTAAAAACAATTCTAAAAACAAGTCCGCGTCGGCGGCGCCAAAAATTGATGTAATTTTAAAGTGGTAAATAAAGATTCGTTACTCAGACTTGTGAAGATTGAGTTTAAATTTAATTTCTAAAACTAAAAGTATGAAAACTCAAATATTTTTTATAAAGTAGGGAGAAAAACTGAGACTAGGATTCCACTATTTTCCAATTTCAAAGTGATTAAGTTTAATCATGCAATTAAAACATTTTAATTTAATTCTAAATCATTGCAAAAATAGATTTTCAAAACAACAACTGTATAACAAAAGCATGGAGCATCTAGGGACCTAAGCCGAGGCATGCACCATCTAACGGAATCACAATTGCTTAACAAAAATCTTTTAAATCAATTTTTAATCAAGGCAATTAATCATAGATAAATTGCATAAATTAATTAAATAATTACCACATATTTGTTGGAAATATAGCTTCCTCTGTAGCCTCAGAGATGAAGTTTAGATCCTCATTGTAATGGAAAAACCCTCAAAAATCGATTTCATAACTCAAAAATTGTTTACAATGAGAATAGAGATGCTCACAGTCAATTAGATACGTTTAAAAGTGTTGTTGTGAACACTTCTAACTCTTACAGAAGGTGTTTTAAAGAGAGTGGAGAAAAAACGGTTTCTTTGGTGTGGCTGAAAAAGAACGGACTGTTGTTCTAATGAACGACAATTCTTCTCTATAATATGTTCTTCTTCTTCGTTGGTGTAGCAGCAAATCTTCACTCTGTTCACTTTTTTTCACGCTGTTCTTGATTGTTCTAAGCTTCACAAACTTTTCTCCTCTCCCCTGGACCTCTATGGACTCTTATATATATATAGTACAACCACAAAACAACCCTAAATTACGTCCAGAACTTCCTTAAATTGGTAAAATTCTTCCCGTGAAAAGCAATTTTCTTTCCTGATTTCGATTGATTTCGATTCTTGGACGCTATTAAGAGAAGAAATCGATATCATTCTCTTTTTAATTCCTTCCCAAACAACTCAGTTTCCTAACTTTAGGAGATTTCCATAAAAAAAAAGAGTTTCCAAATTAAGCTTGAGTTTCTTGTTCACGTGAAGTATGAGAATTGTTTCCCGCCAACTTTTTCATTTGAAATTTGGGGTGTGGTTGCCCTTAACTAAAGTGTGGGTGCCTTAATACAAGTTGAGGGTGCCTTTAACATTTCTCCAAAAATACCTAAAAAGCAATAAAAAACAATAATAAATACAAAATCGAGTACCAACAATATAAATAATTGCGATTAAATCAGACACAAAAATGTGTCTATCAACAGGCAAATCCATTTTTGGGGCAGGTGTAAAATAGAATATCGACTCAGACTGAGCCGGTTGTAACAGGCTGGGACGGTCGAACCCTAACAATCAAAAAACGGTTATATTTTCAAATTTTATAAATTCAATACTCATTTAACTTCTCTACTCACAACAAATTCAATCTTTTTTGTATATTTTCTCTACAAAAAATCTTTTATAATTTTTATTCTGCTTCTCTAATTCTTTTTCAAAACTACATGTCTCAATCTCAAGATATTAGTCGAACAAGAAATAGAAAACCACCTAGGAACAAGCATAGTCAACCTCTAACGACGGCACAAGAAGGTTCAGATGAAGAGAATAATCCCAATCCACTTTCCGATCGAGAATTAGCCACAACTCAAGGTCATCTGTCTATAAGAACACAGCGAGATAGTGCCCATCAAAAACCAAGAGGTGGTTGACATGAAGTTAACAAAGTTTATGCAAAAATTCCTCTTAGTGCTAAAATTATTGTCGACAAAATTTCCTTGGATTACTTTGTACTATATAAATGCGAAGAAACATTCGACCAAATTGTTGTTTACATTGATATTACACACACTTTTCATTTTCAAGACTTCGAAATAGGTATGTCATATATTTTGATTTGTATTTTGATGTATAACACCATTAGATTTGTATTTCCTATTTGGGATACCTTGCGGTGTGGGAGATGATGTTTCATTTGACCAAAAAAGTCGGTTAGCAGAAGAGCGATATAAACATGGACTTTCGTTGTACTTTGCCGTAACAACATAGTGGACACACAGGAAATTAAGAAGTGGCGAAATTCCTGATTTCATTTTAAAGGAACTCATAGTCAACGAATTATATGGTGATAACCATCCTAATTCGTCAACATATGACCCTGACACAGATACACAAATTTCCAAGGTATTTATTTCATGGTTACTTGTTTCATGTTTTTCCCCAATTCAAGCGCTAGTGCTCAAGTAGGATAGCTAGAGGAGTTGTGAGTTATGTAAAAGGTTGCCTATCATGATTGGGGGGGCGCTATATTAGCCGAGTTATACATTTCTTTTGATATCGCATGCTTGGGTTCGTCAAGCATCGAATATTTATGGGGACTTCTTGAGGTAAATATGATAATACATTCTTTTGGCTTTAAATAAGCTTACAAATATTTAACAAGTTAAACTAATTGTGTGTTGTTTACTTCAGCTTTAGTGGTATACATATTCCAATATTGGTCTACCAAGACTAAATCAAGGTGGAGAACCTGATGGTGCAGGATCTCAAGCTTCATGACCATATCAAGGATTTGGGAGTATGATGCAGGAGGAAACGTATGACAGGAGCTGGAGTGGGGATGAGTAGTTATAATTATGTTATATTTCATATTTATAATTGAAAATGAGATAAAGTCAATTTATGTAATTATAATTAATCTATAGAAAGAAAACTAGTGTTAACTTTTATTTCACATTCAATTAAAATTTATAACAACGTCTTTCTCGAGTAGTATATCTACTTTTTAACATCCCATACATGTTATCAAAAAATTCTTCAGGATTGTGCAATGAGCTTCATAATCAAAAGTTTTTCTTTTCCATCTTCACCATTCTTCTCGAGCTTGTAATACAACTTCAGTATTGGTTTCACCCCTTAGTCGATATCGATTGACAACCCGGACTAAAGCTATAAATTCTTCAATATGTTTTCTTATAGTTTAATATCGATAAAACAACCCAAGTGCATTACAATTATTCAGGTTACTGGTGTCAACGCAAAGGTTTTCATAAATTATGCTCCAATAATTCGTACTTACTAAACTATTTTGTTATCGTTTCGTACCTCTAGCCGGATAACACACTATAAAGTTTCTACATAGAGATAGATCTTCATCTACGGTAAACTCCACAAGATTAATATACGGTTGAGTCATTACTCGTAAAATTATGGGTGTAAAAGGTGGAGAAGGTATGATTTTGGAAGTGAAAATAGTTGAATTTATAGAAGATGAGAATGGAACTAGTCGTTGTCGTCTTAGCTTAGACCGGTCGTCTCAGTATGAGATGATAACAGCTACATTTTAGTATCACCCCAACTTATTAAATGTAATTTGATTTTAGTATCACCCCAACGGCTATATTTTATTACATTTTAGTATCACCACAACAACTATTTTTGATTTTAACAATAACTTTAATTAAATGTAATTTGATTTTAACAATAACCTCTTCTAATGCAATTTTTAATTTTAATTAAATCTAATATGATTTCAAAAAGAATAAGCAAGTTTAATAATGAAGATCTCTTATCCACTTTGACCCCATATTGGTTGACCAAAAAAAAAATGTTTACACCTTATTTGCACTTCTTACTTCTTTTCTCGATCGTTTAACACCCCATTTCTATTGTCGCCCACGACCTAAAAAAATCCTTATATATTCCTCAATGGCACCTGTGACGGACCGGAAAATTTTCGTTTTCAATAGGTTGGGTTTCGACCCGCTTGACCAGCTCCAACTTTCCGATACGCCACTGGGCTTTTAACTTTTTCGTACCAATTCAATTTTTTTCCAAATAAATGTTCATCGATTTATCCCATAAATAAACTGCTTTTAACAGCTTTTTAAGCAGGCAAACATTTTTTTATACTTCAAGGATCATCAAATCATATATATGATTTCTTTCATTTTATTGTGAGGTTATTATATCTCTTGCTAGAGTAGTTGGATACCATCCACCGTTACAGCTAATGGTCTTCCGAGTTGCCACCCGTAGGTGGGAGCCAATTAAGGCCTGACAACACACACCATATCATATGGTTGAGGGATGGCAAGTTGTCAATGTTAGGGTAGTCAGATACCATCCACCGTTACAACTAACGGTCTTTCGGGTACCCATAGGTGGGATCCCCTGTGGGCATGGCAATTCACAATACTATGTCAAACCCAACAAATTGTTTTCATCAGATAATATGAATTGCGTCTAGATGGCAACAACCATCTCGAAGTCTCATTTGGTGATATCAATAGGCATCCAACAATCACCCTTCATTTCTCATTAGATTATATGAACAACCTCGAAAAGGTTGCAGTCATCTACCAAGGTAGTATAAACAGCCAGTAGGATGACTGTAACTACCTCTTACCAACGATATAAACTGCCAAGATTGTAATCATCTCCGAATAGATGGTATGAACTGCTTGGAAGTAACCAACTCCTTCCCAACCGTATGAACAATCTTAAGCAGTGGTGTTGAACCGCAATACGGCTGCCTACGTACCCTCCTTCATAGTTCGAAGGGACCAAACACGACCATAGTTCATCTTATTTTTCGTAGATAGTATGAACTATCTACAATGGTAGTAACTATCTCTTATTAGATGATACGAACTACTGCATTTGAGTAGCAATCATCTCTCATTTTAGATAGTATGAACCGCCCATGACCTTAACAGTAACTATCTCATCTTATCACATTACTAATAGTATCATAAATATAAAACTACGTACAAGTCCAACTCATTCCATGGTAACAATATCTTAACAAATAAAGCTACCGTCAACTAACGTACATGATGTGTAAGCCTTAGTCCAATTCAGCAACAATGGTACAATATACAAAGAAAATAAATATAAAATATAACAAAAGTAGCGAAGTATTATAATGAACAATCTACGACTACCAATATTTGTCTGCTTAAGATTTTCACATAATTATCAGTCAAGAATAAACATATATAAATATTGAATCGGCTCATTTTGGTAACTATTTTTCTAAAATGATCTGGTATAACGAAAGTAATAATGAACGAAAATTAACAAGATAAATATGCACTCATATTGCATATGGTGAAGATTTCCAAGACGTGGAATATGACTTAATAATCGACTCAACATGACTTCAATGAGAAAACATTTTATTGGACAAGGATGTTATATGTTACATTGATACAACTCAGTAGATACAGTAAATGGGGATCGATTATTGACTAATGATTCTTATGCATTATTGCTAAGTAGATAGTGGCACTGGAAGCTACAACTACTGAATAGTACGACTAACCCGATTATGTACACATAATTCTTGTATATAGCATTTTCTATCCAAACCTTCTAAAAATAAATGCATAGAAAGAATAATTATGTCGTATATCTAAACATTTTTCGAAGGATCCCGATAAATTTTATGAGCATTCAATCTACTTCGTGTATTCATCTTCACCATTCGTTTTCAAGTTTTAGTACACCATGTCCATTCAAATGCACTTAGGAAACAAAGTAGAACATATCTACATGGAGATTTCATTCCATTTATTTCGCATTAACAGTCTCTATGCCCATTGTATCCATACTAAAACTTCTGATAACACTGAAAAATATGATACACAAAAATACAAACAACCTATTTTTGGCCTTTAATTGCAAACTAATATGTAGACAGATCTTAGATATTCAAATCAAATCCATTCAATGTTAAATCAATTGATAAAACTTAACAATAGTGTTTCATAATTCAAAACAAGATCAAAAATAAATATGCTATCATATAATATCGAACTGGTCTATAATGCGTTCCGCTATTGAGTGAACACATTAATGCTAGAACGACCAAGTGCAGGTGTTAATATTTAGAAAAAATGGGTCATATGTCCAGAACTTTTGGATTCTCGGTCTTAATGGACGAGAAACATTTAAATCTGAAACTGACTGAAATACCTTTAAACATACTTTTTTGTTCTATTACGGTACTTAGAAACCATCGACCTTGTTTTATATTTTTCATCAGACTACCAACACCTCTTATTCCACCATCTCCACCATTTTCAAATTATCAGTGACTACCACCACCTCTATTTCTCCACCACAACATTAACTACCGACATCGTCTTTATCCACCACCAACTACATCAACAGTAACCATCACAACTACACCACCATTAAAGATTTATATATGTCTAATTAGGGTTTGAATCAATCAATTTCATAAGATGATTTATGATTCTCCTAAAAATCGTATCTTTTCAAACCTAGATCTGTTTTTGATTTTAATTTGAGAATGATATGGATTGATTGTTAATTGGTTGATTTTGTTTTCATCTAACTGGATGTAACTGAGTGATTTGTATGTATTTTAGTACAAATTGGTGTAAGTGATGTATTTGCAGTACCTGGTGATTTTAATCTAACATTACTTGTTGAACATGGGTTGTTGTAATGAACTTAATGATGGTTATACTAGTGAAACCTCTTTCATATGTATTGATGGTGGTCATAATTTTAACTGTTGTAGTCTTTTCACGTATATAATTTTAAGTGAAATTTAATTTGAATCATAAGTTGATTATTTGATTACCATAATTGTGATAATAGCAACAATGGATGTATCCAAGTGCATCCTGTGTTATTGCTTGATGCACCCAGTTACATCCTGTGTTGATTACTGAAACCAAAATAAAAATTATAATACTAATACTAACACTAGATGTATCCATATACATCCTGATTTATTGCTTGATGTATCCAGATATATCATGGTTTTGATTGCTAAAACTGCAATAATAGTAATAATAGGACTCACACTGAATGTAACCAGTTACATCTTATGTTATTGCTAGATGTACCTAGGTACATCTTGTGTTGATTACTAAAAATGACATAAAAATAGTCGTAGAAACACTAGATGTATCTAGGTGCATCATGTGTTATTGCTTGATGTACCCAGATTCATCCTGTGTTGATTACTGAAAAATAAACTAACAATAGCACAACGCAAGATGTATCCAGGTGCATCCTGTGTTATTGTTTCATGCTAGGTTCCAAAATCTGGGAGAGATGTTGACTCTTGATAGAAGTGATGCAACAATTTCACCTAGTTTCATGGAGGGTTAACCTTGGATGGGCCAATTGGTCATCCAAGTACATTCCATCCCTTTATCTTATTTTCTTTCTCTCTCTCTCTCACACTCACACATATACATCACAGAATATTGGGAATGTTACCGTTTTTTATTTCAGCAAGGAAGATCGCATAATTGCTGAGATTACCTACAAATGAATATCGCGTCAAAGTGGGGATCAGTTGGCTTGCTAAATATGCAATAGATTTTATTGTATCATTCCGAACTACTCTATCCAAAACTTTGTCAAGCCTGTAAGTTTGTCCATTCTTCTTGGAACAGGTGACTGATATGTCAATTACGTGTGTACAGATCATCTTTATATTCAGGGAAAAAACTACTCTGTGAATGTAAATTAACAATTCTAGATATGTCGATACTTCACACAATCACTGTTTTATGCTTTCTTATAAATCAAAAATTTTAGGGTGCAACAAAGTTATCAATTAACTATAAGTAGAATTGCTCTTTGATTAACTAATGTCACTGGTATTATCCTCTTCATCTTATCCACTTCAAAGGTTTGAAAATCAAATTTCCAATCCGTTTGACCCATCTTCTTCTTCAAAAAAAAAAATCCATGTATATAAAGAAGAAAAAAATAAGCAGGTATACATGAGATGGCGTTGAAGCTTTAGTTATGGATAGTGCTGGAAATAGGAGGGAAGATGTTTTTTTAGTAGTGGGGAATAATAGAAATAATAATACAAGTTATCATGCAGGAGGTGGTATTGATGTTTTGGATATTGATAGTGCTGGAAGTGGGTGGGAAGATGATGTTGTGGTCCAGTGGGAGTAAAAGTGATGATGCAGGGGTCGTGGCGTTGGGAATTCAAATATTTATTATAAATATTAATAACTAACTTAGGTAAAGAGGGGTAATTTATTCCGTTAGTATAGGAATCAGTTTTACAATTTGGGTCAAATATCCAATTAAGGATATTAGAGAAGTATCTAAAAGGTTTTTGGGTAATAGAAAAGTATCTAGTTTTATTTGTCTTGTACACCCATAAATAAGAAATTAGGGGTTATTCAACCAATTAATGGTGAGATTTTTACCCAGCATCAATATTATCTAATATCACAAAGTATCTATAGCTTAGTCATGGATTACATAGGAGATTATGGGCAAGGTTAAAAATAGAGAAAACATAAAGTGATGCATTCTCTTAGTAAAGCGCTAAAGCGATACGTAGAAAAGCGCCTTCCCGCAAAATATGTAATAGTATGAATAACTAAATATTTATAAATTTATATGAAACTTCCTAACACAAACCCATAAAATCTATTATATGAAACTAAAAAGTTGTCAAAATAATAAAAGGAAAACTAAGAGGTTTTCAACATAACAAAGGGAACAATTAAACTAAGAAGCTAAGCTAAGTAACTAGTCAAGAATGTTTGCATCATCCATATCATCCTATGGATAGCTATCATCATCACCATGCTTCATGGATAAACATTCTTCTTCGTCATACTATGCATTTCCTCCTCCTCTAGTCTGATTGTTATTCCCTCTTCGTCTTTTTCTATTCTGTGCACTCCCCCTTCCAGCAGACCCAACTACCAAATACTTTGTCCTTGTTCTTTGTTGTGTAGGTAGACAGCTTAATTCTGGTTCATCATTTAAAGTTACAAAATCAATTTGGAGGGATTCAAAGTCTAACTCTTCAAGATATTCTTTCCATGTAGTTTGAATTTGTTCCATCACGTTATCATCATCTTTATATTCCCATTCATCACTTTCGTATTGTTTTTCTTGTTCTTTTGGAGCATCAAAGAGCCACTCATCATCACTATGAATTTTGGAAGCAACAAAGATATCATCTTTCTTATCTATCTTAATCATTTTCTGTAAATACTTCAACCTTAACTTATTGTTGTACATGATATATACTAAAGCAAAGCATTTAGCTTGGATGTGTGCAAGCTATTCCTTATTTTTGTATGAACCTGACCGATGCAGAACAAGTAAGGTTTACGCTTCTTACTGCAACCTTTTTGTAAGATAGGTGTGCTCATCCCAAAAGATTGCCACCAACGTGCTATAAAAATTTAAATTAACAATTCATAATTTAGGATGAAATCTATATAAAAGACAAACTTAGCAATCAGATTTTATTTTACAATTAGAACTAGCTAATAAAGAATATAAATACTCACCGGGTGTTTTTAACTTCCTAGTTATCTCCGCCTCAAGACGCCCGAAGAATCCCTCCCTATTCAATACATATCAATTTCCAAATGAGCTTGAGATAAATTTTCTCTAGGTAATAGGTTTATTTGACCAGTTACAGTTCTTCCACTTATTAAAACTGAACATTTTCTCCAAAGCTTCTTTACTTTAGAGCATGCTTTGTAAAATGAGATTCCCAGTAGTAAAACAAGTGTCTTCAGGATGGATCAATTCTCGTTTTATAAAGATCCTCATCATAACAAGTCATAACCATGTAAATATATATAGTTAGCTACTTTCTTTGCTTTTGGATAAACATTCTTCATCTGTGGTAGCTCAAACAACCTCTCAAGTATTAAATCAAGACAATACGCTCCACACGACGTCTAATTTAATCTTTTTTCTTTTCTGCATTAGTAAATTTCTCGTGGCCTTGTAGGCAGCAGCATTATTCGTAACTAATTGCACTACATGTTCCTTTCCCACCTTTTCAACTATAGCATCAAGCATCTTAAATAACTTTCTTGCGTCTTTAATATACTTCGACGCATCGATGCTCCTTAAGAAAACAGCTCCGTCTGGGTTGTTCACAAGAAAATTAATCAAATTTCTATTTCTAATGTTTATACAACCATCGAACATGATGGTGACTCATGTTGTTGCCCATGTTCTCTTAGCATTTTCAAATATCTTGTTTGTCCAGTTTATTTCTTCTTTAAGAACCCATGTACTTAGCTCATACATAGAAGGTTGTTTCAACCCTCGACCATACTCTCATACTGTTCTTAGCATGTTAGAAAAGGAAGGATTGTTTGCAACATTAAAGGAGATGTCGTTTTTTAAAAAAAATCTTCCATATCAAGACAGACGTTCTTACGATGTTTTATGCCGTTATGAGGTGTAAGGCGTTGCTCTTGGCGCTCTTGGTCAGTCTCTCGTGAGATGATGTTCATGAACCTATCCATAGGACCTCTTCTTCCACGATCACTAGTAGCGTTAGGTGCCGATTGAAATCCTAATATCGTCTCGGTATCCGTAGACACAGTTTGAGAACGAGAATATGACTTTTCGTTAGCTAAAAATTTAAAATTATTTCTTCCAACTTCTCTTGAACTCTTTTCTTTCATAAGTTGAGCTAATATCTCTTGTTTAACATATTCAGGTACATTAGCACAAGCAGCAGTACCCTTATTTGTATGGGCTAAGTGACTCTTAAATCTATTGATCTTTCGTGTAATAATCTTTTCACAATACTTGCAATGTACATACACTGCTGGTTTTCCTATAAGAGTTGGACCTTGCACTTAAGTTCCATGTTTCCAAGATAAATCAGTTTGCATATTCTTTCCAGCTTTGCTAGACATGTTTGAAGAATAGAAAAAAAGATGATGATCGCAAAAAAGAAGACAAAGTCTGAATAATAAAAGGTGATAATCATAGAAGAGATGGTGATGATAATAAAAAGAGGAAGAAGAAGAAGACAGAGCGACAAAAAGAGGGAACTGAAACGTTTGTTGCGGAGGAGGAAGTTTAATATGGAAATAAATTAGTTCAGGTTTTTTATTAATTTAGAAAACTGACTATAGTGCCTAAATTGGTTTTTAGGTTTTGTAATACCCTGATTCGGCAGGTAGGGTTCGCCGATCGGAATATAGGTAATGATTTGTCCTTTCCTAATACTGAGGCATTTTCAGCATAATTGGTTCCAGAGATGAAAAAACGTTCTGCAGTTAAGCGTGCTTGGGCGGGAGAAATCCAGGGACGGGTGACCTCCTGGGAAGCTACTGCTGGATGAACGCATCGGTGCCCGTTGAAAATCACATATTGCCGAATAACCGCAGTGGCTAAGTGGGGACAGTATCGGTAGAGGGTCGGGTCATTACAAATGGTATCAGAGCCGACGACGGGTTACCTGCCGAGGGTGAGAGAGTTTGCTGGTCGGGGTGTGCCACGCACTGGTCTCATGAGTGGCAGGGAACGTCGGAGATCTTGGCTTGTATATTTCGGAGCAGAGGACTGCTCCAATTTTAGATGATGCTATTGTAATACCCCGATTCGGCATGTAGCACTAGTCTAAAATCAGGTTTGTAGGACACTTGGTGTTCGCGAAAAAATGACAAATCTCGTGTGTCGTTAAATATTTTACGGTTAGAATTCGTTGAATAATTTGAATCTGATAAATAGCACTAAAATTTTGCCATTCTATTCAGTTTATATTTTGCCCCACTCTCTTTAAGTTCCACCCCAACAGATAAAAAATAATAATAATAAAATATTATTTCGGATAAAATGAATTGGCCTACAATTCATTTTAGACCTTTGATAGAATTGGTCCTACGGCCAACTCCTAAAACCTAGAAACTACTCGAGTTAAGTCTGGAATCAGATTGAGGAATAACGGCCTCCGTATTCTCCTCCATCGTGGGTTTATCATAACCTTTCTCTACTCAAGACATATTGAAGTGAAGAAACTGTGGACAGATCTGGACGTGAAATCAGTAAGGTTTTTTGTGATTTTGATTCAATCATCTTAGTTCTTTTTAAAAACTTCTCATTAAATCGAGGGTTTTCATCTATGAGCTTTTACTTCTTCTTTATAACTGATTCGAATTTAAGGTTTTCAGTATTTTGTGTTTTGCATTAAAAAAAAAGAGATAAAACCCCCAAAATTAAGACTTTCCTGTTGCGACCTTTATTTGATTGAAATTTTTGGAATCCTTTGATTTTAAATGGTGATATAAGTTCTGGTTGGATTTAGATAAGACCCATAAATCCATAACCTTCACAGTCAGATTAACCCTCACGTTCCACCACCGACTCCTCATACCCTAAACCAGTTCATACCATCTACAACAAAAAATTTGTTTGATATGTAAGAATTTAGTTATCTCAGTAATGTTGGTTCGAGCTTATCATGATCCCATTCTAATAATAATCATATTTTCTGTTTTAGGAAGAAGGCCAAAGAAGATACCAAGGAGCAAAGGCAAAAAGCAAGGTGAACTGACTCGAGCTTATCATGATTCCATTCTAATAATAATCATGTTTTCTGTTTTAGGAAGAAAGCCAAAGAAGATACCGAGGAGCAAAGGCAAAAAGCTAGGTGAACTGACTCTAGCAGAATTAATTCATCCATTGTTGTATGTTCTGATATTTTGTTAGTAAACTTGTCCAATTGATGCTTTTGTGCAAGAAATTATCACTGGTTCAGTTGCATGATAGGAGGAGGAAATAGTATAAGAGTTGAGTTTGGTTTAGTTTGGCTTTTGAAGTCTTTATAACATTTAGAACATAACATTGAGGTTGGGTTGAATGATTGATTTTATATCTCATAAAAAATAGTGGGGTTGATTGGATTAAGATTCTCTATAATGTCCATAATTTACTATGCTTTTTGTTTAGAGTACATTACATTAATTTTAAATTTTAACTGAATTGCAGTTTTCAATCGTGTTAGAACTATAGTTCTGTCATTCCGTGTTCATTAAAACTGATAAATTTCACACTTCACATGGATCCTAATTGAATATTAAGCCTTTTTTCTTTCTTTACATCAATTGTTATATAATCTCTTTGCTGTTTGAAATAGCCAGTTATTAGTTAATACACTGCTTAGTTGGCTTTTTTTTATAACTGAATAATCTATAAGTTTTGTAAGGTGTATGATCGAAGTAACTTTTCGGACCAGAAGGCGATAAAGGCTTTTAGAGCCAACCTTTCCTTGAATTGATAAATAAGTTGCCATTGCCTCTTTTATTGGTTATTTCTCACCTTTGCTTATATTGTTCAGAAGATTTGTTCATTTGTGTATCTCCTCTTCATTAAATTATTGAGCCTCTGGGGTCATTCTTCCTTCTAATTTAACAGTAAATTTGGCCGAGACATTTATTTCTTCCTAGCTAATAATATTGTGTTTATGTTCTCAGATTTGTAGGGCATTGGCTTATATCCATGGTAGTATTGGCGTATGTCACAGAGACATTAAGCCTCAAAATCTTTTGGTAGGTTTAATTCTATATTACTCCTCACACTTTGATATGAATGGGTGCAACTCTAGATCCTCAATCATCTGGTATATTGTTTCCCGATAACTCCTCAAATAGGGAAAGTCACTGGTTTTAAAAGTGTAAAGGATCGTTCTGATGCACTTCTAAATGATGATAAGAGGGTAATGGTTGATGTTAGTAATTGTTTTCATTGCTCAACTGTTAGCAGTAGCCTATTTGACTGGGTTTCGGGTTAGACGCAACAAAGTTGACTTTCCTTTCTAGTTTGTAGTTTCATTACATGGGAATCTGCATGAAGTTGGTTATTTTTGGGTGTCTAATATCACAAATTGTCATGCATGGATGAGCAGCCATATCGCTTTAGGAATTGATTTGCTTTTTATGTTTTCAAAACTGAAGCAAGTGTCTGATTGCATTACGTGAAATTAAAATGTTGTCATTGTTTGATGTCAACAGGTAAATCCGCATACTCATCATCAGCTGAAGTTGTGCGACTTTGGAAGTGCTAAAGTTTTGGTAAGCAGTTGTATTATTGGCCTATTGGGTCGTATTTAAGTCATTTTATATTACCATGTGGTCCATGTCATTAGTTTAAGCTTCTGAATCTCTATTGATGTTATTTCCTTCCCTCGGTATAAACAGCTAAAAGGGGAGCCAAACATATCATGCATTTTCTCTAGGTATTATAGAGCACCGAAGCTTATATTTGGAGCCACTGAGTACACTACAACCATTGGCATCTGGTCTGCAGGCTGTGTTCTTGCAGAGCTACTCCTTGGACAGGTATTTTGACTACTCCTGCATGTATGCGCTGTGCGTTCCACTTAAGTTGGAAGCTTAACATGTTTTTTTTCTTCTCCATAGCCTCTCTTTCCTGGCAAAAGTGGAGTTGACCAGCTTGTTGAAATTATCAAGGTGAATTTCATTAGTAGTATTGCTGTTGAAATTACTTTGTCATATACTCATACCCTGGGCTCGACTATCACATTATCACATCCTTTCTGTAGTGAAATGCTCTTTTTAAGAGTTGACAATTTTTTTATTCATGCATATAGCTAATATTCCACATGTTCTGGAACACAGAACCATGATTGGTGGATACGACTGGTTTGATCACTTAATTTCTTAAATCAGCCGACGTGCTACCAACAGTAGAGTTTTCCATCTACCTGTTCTAGAACCTGTATGCACCTGGGATTGAGGATCGGAAGAAAGTTTCCAAGTATATGAAGGAAGAAACCTGGAATCGTATTAGAGTGAGTAGATTTTTTTTTCTCTTTACTAACTCTCAGTGTATTATATGTATGTGACTTGCAATATTTAACAAGTATTCGTGCTACCTACTTACAATCTACCGGAAGCTGCTAAAGAAAGGATTTTCATGCCTTTTCTACCATCTCGTTTTACTGAGAATATTATTATTGCACTGATATGTATTTGGACGTGATGGAAAGGGCTATGCACGTGAGATGTGTGGTCTGAAGGCAGGATAACAATACTTCTCAACCCTCTACTGCTTCTCCACAGATGGAAAGGGCTATGCACGTGAGATGGGTGGTCTGAAGGCAGGATAACAATACTTCTCAACCCTCTACTGCTTCTCCACAGCAGATATGGCATGCTTGTTATAATTGCTCTTTCCTGGTGACATTTTACTAAGTAGCATAACATGTTTTCGACTTTTTTCATTGGCCTATATGATGATCCAGAGATCTTAATTGATTGATATGACACTTTGACGTTGATATGATAAATGCATGATATATATGATATACATACTTGAACTTTTATTCACATTCTTTTCAAATCATCATGTATGTTTGTTGATACATCTAAAAAATTCCATACTGTTTCCTGGATTTTACATTCCTATCTAGACCAGTGTCCTGGATTATCTCTATTTGTTTGTATAAATTTCGCTTTGTATAATAATTTTGGTCCCATACTGCTGGTGGACAGAATCTAGTAACTGGATGTGTCTTGAGGAATTTAAAGAAGAAGGCAGTTGTACTTGGACGTGTTAATTTTAGTACACTATCAAATGATGAAAATTATGAAGTCCTTATCGATGAAATTATCGATAGCCATATGGAACTATGTGTTGGAGATGGAACAATTGGAGATATTTTTTCCGGAGATATGATTGAATGGCCAAAGCAATACGTAACCCGTGTACCTGGAAGTTAAATCAATCTTTTTTTTTCTTCTTTGACGTTTTGAAGATGAAGCAACTTTTCTCGTTGAACTTAGATATGTTTGGTTTGTCGAGTTGTTAACTGAATTCAAAGTTAGTTTTAATAGAATGGTTTCCATTTGCTGGTAAAATTTTAAAGTTTGGCTTGTCTATAATTAATCTAAAAACAATGATGATAAAAGAAAAAAAAAGAAAAAAGAATAAAAAAGGTAAAAAATAAATTACTATAAACAAAATCAGATTCAGCTAATTCAGATTCGCCAGATTCGCCTGAAACTGACTCGGCTGAAACTAACTCACCTAAATCAGATTAAGCTTTGATTAAGGATTTTTGACAAACACTATCATTTGTTATTCTTAGATAAAAACAAACTGTCATATAGGAAATAATATACCAAAATATGACTGACTTTAGGATGGATGATATCTGTCTTATAACCCGTTAGTTCGACGGATTTGGTCCGTCATAAATTTCGTTGTTTAAACTAGTGTAGGGTTCGCTGATTGGAATATAGGTAATGGTTTGTCTTTTCCTAACACCGAGGCCTTTTCAGCATAATTGGTTCCAGAATTGGCAAAAAGCTCTACAATTAAGCGTGCTCGGGTGGGAGCAATCCAGTTGGATGACCTTCTGAAAAGCTATTGTTGGATGACCGCAACGGTGCCCATTGAAAACCTCACACTGCCGGATGACCGCAATGGTTAAGTGGGGACAATATCAATGGAATATCGGGTCATTACAAATTGCATAGCGAACGCCCTGATGCGGTTTGGGCCTGAGAAGAAAAAAAGCGTGCCCCAATGCGCATCAGGGCGCGCTTTTTAAAACCATGATTATGGGCACTGGGGCATATATACAGATACAAGGGAAACAAAATCGTTAATCGAACTTAGTGGACTACATTATAACCATGAAACCACATGCACATTAAACATATCCATGTGTTAGTACCTAAAATTACTTCTAGGAAAAACAATGTACTGTTGAAGTACTTTCTTTAAATTCGGAAATCAAAATCGTACAGGACAAGCCTAAACCACGATAGTAGCCGTTCCGTCCTGCTTCGGTCACAAGGAGAGAAAATGGATTGATCTTAGGGGAGGGAAGCAAAGAAAGTTGAAGGAATTTGTGTTTTGAATTGTGTATAGATGCGGAGAATAACAAAGCTTTTGAGAATGATCAACTTGTTTTGTCTTTCTCAAATGGGCTAAGTAGCATATTTATAATGATTGGTAACACACACTTTTCCTTGTTAAGTGGTGGAGGTAGTGAAGAGATGGAGTAATGGGTATTATGGGGGTAATGGTGTAACCGCCCATTATCCTTGGAAGTTTCTGGAAAACCATTATTCTATTACCTCCTCAACCGCTTCAACCGTTACCACTACTTTGTAACTTTCTTGTCATGGGGTGTTGCCAAGCCACATGTTGCTGTAACCACCAGACCAAAACCCCATGAATAATCCCCCCATGTAATATGATTTGATTTCTCGTAAGAGTTAGTGGATTCATGGACTCAAAGTATATGAGTAATGTGAGAGTTAAGATACTACTACCAATAAGCTTATGCCAGCACAACATGGTGGCATATTTGTGCCATGTTTGCAATATGCAGTTTGTGCTAGCAATAATGGCGCATGCAAGTGCTATAGGCGCAATTAAGGCGTTGCTAGCACATGCTAATGTCGTGGCTATGGCCTAGGTGATGGAACTAGCAACAAAGGATGATACTGGCACGAGCAAGCGAGGATGGCGCTGACACTAGCAAACGAAGGTAAACAAAAGGGGAAGTAAGGATGGATCTCTAGCGCTGGTGTTAGTGCATCACATGCGTTAGCGCTGCTAGCATTGCTAATAGCATGATTTCGGGGTGTGGGGATGGCACTTGCTGGCATTGTGACCATTGTCTATTTGTTGCTAGCATTGGCACTTGCTAATACCGTAGCCCTAGATATGGCCTGGTTAGGACTTCTCAATCGCATGCGATTTAAAGCTAGCATTATGCTTAGCTTTTATGCAGTGCATTCAGAACATATTCAAGGAATTCAGCCGTGGAAGTTTGCGACTTGAGATGATGTTCGATGCGACTCTTCATTTAGATGGTATGAATCTAATTAGCGTTTTCTATTCAGAAATAGCATAGCATCCATTCCAAATGCTCGCAATTTTGCATAATCAATATGTTAAGATTAATGCAGATAGCTTGTATGGACGCACATGTAATAACGAGGGTTTAGCAGGGTAAAACCTTGAAATTTTAAGGTGCATACATATATAAAAGAGCTATAAGGTTAACATAGCCATGAGATGAATACGCATTCTGATAGACACATTTTTGTGTCCGATGTAATCTCAATTTTATATATTGTTGGTATTTAATTTTTGTACTTATTATGGTTTTTATTGCTTTTTAGGTATTTTTGGAGAATTGTTAAAGGCACCCTCACATTGGATTAAGGCACCCACTCTTTGGATCAAGGCACCCAAGTAAAAGGCACCCAACATTTTGAATGCCCGTTTTGGGCGGGAAGAAAAATTTCTTTTTCACGTAACAACAAATTTGGAAACAAGTTTGTTTATGGAATTTTCTTAACTTAGGAAACTGAATTGTTTGGGAAAGAATTAAAAAGAGAAAGAAATCAATTTTCTTTCTCTTAATAGGATCAAGAATCAGAGAAAGAATCGAAATCAGGAAAGAAAATAATCAAGTTTTTTTTGGAAGTCATGATCGATGAATCAATTGAGAATTAAAGGAAAGATTGGGATGATTTGGTGATGGGTAGTATAAATAGAGGATGCTAGACAGTCCAATGGGGGGAGAGAAACAATTGGGAAGCTTAGAATTGCTCACAATCAGGAGAATCACGTAAACAAGAAGCTTAAAAATTTCTGCTGCTGCCAAGGAAGAACACGAAGCAGGCTACACCAGGAAACTGTCGTTCATTAAAACAGAAACCGTACTTTATTTCAAAACGCAACAGAAAACTGTTTCTTGTTGCGTATTCTTTTGAACTGTTTTCTGTTGCGGGCTGAAGTGTTTCCAGCAACACTTATAGCCGTATCTAATCGACTGTATGCAATCATATTCTCCTTGTAAGCAATTTTTGAGTAATAAATAATGATTTTTGAGGATTTTGCCATTACTATGAGGAGCTAGACTTCTTCTTTGAGGCTATGGAGGAAGCTACTTTTCCAACAATTATGTGGTATGTATTTAATTAATTCATGCAATTTATTTATGATTAATTGCCTTGGTTGAAAATTGATTTAAAAGATTTTTTTTAAGCAATTGTGATTCCGTTAGATGGTGCATGCCTCGGATTAGGTCCCTAGATGCTCCATGCTTTTGTTATACAGTTTTTGTTTTGAAAATCTATTTTTGCAATGATTTAGAATCAAATTAAAATGTTTTAATTGCATGATTAAATTTATTATCACTTTGAAATTGGAAAATAGTGGAATCCTAGCCTCAGTTTTCTCTCAACCTTATAAAAAATATTTGAGTTTTCATACTTTTAGTTTTAGAAATTAAATTTAAAATCAATCTTCACAAGTCTGAGTAACGAATCTTTATTTACCACTTTAAAATTACATCAATTTTTTGGCGCCGCTGCCGGGGACTTGTTTTTAGAATTGTTTTTAGATTTTTTTTAGGTTAATTAGTTTAGTTAGATTTTTTTTTATTTTTACTTTGTTCTATTTTACGTTTCTTTTGGTATTTCTCTTTTTGCTACAGGTTTTGGATTTTGGATTGAAGAAAAGTGAGCCAAAGTTTTAAAATTAAAGTCAAAGATTTGGAATTAAAGCTAAAGACTTGGAGCTAAAAGCTAAGCTTAAAAGAACGAAAAAGAAGACGAAGAATTTTTTTAATTAGATTTTAATTAGATTTTATTTTATTTTTAGAGAACTGTGTTAGGATTTTAATTGTTTCTGTATTTTTTTTATTTCGGACACTTCTCTTCGGACTTTGAACTTTTTGGACTTTATTATTATTTTTAACCCTACAGAAGGGTAGTATTAAATATAAATTGCACAGGGAAGGACGACAATTACGATATTGTCTCGGCCCCTCAGGTTCGCACACTGATACAGGAGTCGGTGGCCCGAGTCAACTTCAACCGATTCATCGCCCGTCTGGTACGGGAGGTAAGATTCAATCAACCCACGAATCCCCTGCAAGTGGGTTTACTGTATTCCTTCGTATGCATATATGCTGAGGAACTGAAAACGGACTTACTTTTCTAGTAAAGGGCAAGAACTGGCCATACAAGATAAGGACTCAGATTTCATCACCGTTTCCTTCTTGCCCTCCTTGGGAACACGTTACCTAACGCGAACCTAATCCTTAAAATTTGACTAGAAAGAAGACCGATAGGGTATCGAGCTTATTGGAAAATCATTCAAAAGGATTGTATTGGTTGCTTTGTTAGCCTAACTCGAAGTTCGAAAAGATTATTTTAAGTTGATTAGCGCCGCCTTGTAACCCAGGGAAACGTTGCCAAAGAGGCAGGGTTATCAAATCTCCTTAGAGCTTATCCTGTTTCTCTTCGACCTAATCTAATTCGGATCGTCCTAAGAGGTTTGCTAAAACTGTAACTAGTTGTCTTTTGAAAGAATAGAAGCTGGTCAAGAAAACAATCTAAGTGGAGCCATCATGCTTTTTGTTTGCTAGAATCAATAGGTTTGATTTGGTTGAGTCGACCTTGCTTTGTGTTTGTTTAGAATTCCCTTCTGATTAAGAGTTATTGCATGCCCATTGAGCGTGCTTGGAGAAGAGATTCTATTGGCCGTTTGATCAGCGACGAGAATATAAACTTTGTCGCTGAGAGTGAGAATTTAGGAAACCCTTCTTTTGAGAGCCCTATCTTTGGAAACTTTAGTTTTGAGAATTTGTCTCTTAGTGAGGAAGTTATTCCTAATTTTTCAGTTGTGTCAGAAATGACAACCTTGAAATCTTTGTTGAATCCTTCTAGGACTGCTCGTCCATCATGTATCAAGTTGGCTGAAACTCAAGCCAACTATGAGTTGAAACCTGGGACCATACATATGCTCCCACTCTTCTTAGGGAAAGAAAATGAAAACCCTTACTTTCACATTAGGGATTTTGAAGAAATATGTAGTACCTTAAAAATTCACAACATATCTGATGAAGCTTTGAAACTTAGGTTATTTCCCTTTTCCCTGAGAGACAAGGCCAAATCTTGGTTATATAGTTTGCCATCTGAATCCATCGAGACATATGAACAACTTACTGCTGCCTTTTTAGCTAAATTTTTCCCTAGGCACAAGATATCAAAACTTAGGCAAGATATTTCCACATTTGGGCAACACGAAGGAGAGTCTTTGTACACCTATGTGGAAAGGTTTAATGAATTAATAACACAATATCCCCAACATGGTTTAGAAGACCAAAGACTGGTCCAAATCCTTTATGAAGGGCTAGATTATCCAACAACCATCATAGTTGAGTCATTGTGTACAGGAAGTTTTGATAGTAAAGATGTTACTGAGGCGATGAAATTTTTGCATGAGATTGCTGATAAGACCCATCAATGGGAATGTAGTAAGCAACCCCCTAGAAAAACTCTTCTGAGTAGAGGTAATGTCAATAGGGTAGATGAAAGTCTTGAATCAGATGCCAAATATGCCTTTATAGTGAAAAGGTTAGAAGCCTTAGAATTAAGTCAATCTAGTCGAGGAATAGAGCCCAAGCCATTTTGGGAAGGACAGACTATTGAAGAGCAAGCCCATGCTCTTTATAATAACACTAGATATGATAACCGTCAGAAGTTTGATCCATATTCAGAAAGCTATAACCCTGGTTGGAAAAACCATCCAAATTTTTCTCGGTCTAAGGACCAGAATCAAGGTCAGTCTAGTAACCCTCAGGGTCCACCAGGTTTCGGTTATACTAAGAATTCTTCTGGACTGGCACAATTTCAGAACTCTTTAGACAAAAGGATCATGAGTTTAGAGGAGTCTCTCGCTCTCCTAACATATAACTCTGCTGAGTTTGAGAAAAAAATCAAAAAAGATTTAGCAGACAATACGAAGATAGTGCAAGATAACTCACAGGCTATCCATGATTTGAGAAACCAGTTTAGTCAGTTGAATGAGTTTTTAAGAGAAAAAGGCAAGTTCCCTAGTCAACCACAACCCAACCCTAGAGGAGTTCATGCGTTATCTACTAACCATGTGAATGCAATTAAAATCCTTAGGAGTGGTAGAGTAGTAGACAATGAGGTAACATCGCCCAATAGTGAACATGCTGTAGTTCACCCTTCCGAGCCCATAGTTGAAGAGACTGATAAAGTCTCTAAAAAGTCCAATGCGGTTCCGGCTGAACCCGATTTTGTGCCCAAAGCCCCATTCCCACAACTTTTAATACCAACTAGGGAGGAATCCAACTTTAATGACATACTGAAGGTTTTTAGGCAAGTCACAATAAACCTTCCGCTATTAGATGGAATTAGGCAGATTCCTGCTTATTCTAAGTTTCTTAAGGATATTTGTACGCGAAAGCGAAAGCTTAGTGTACCAAAGAAAGCCTTTTTAGCTAGTCATGTGAGTTCAATTCTCCAGAATACTACAACTCCTAAGTACAAAGACCCAGGGTCCCCAACCATTTCTTGCACAATAGGTAACTACCGTGTTGAGAAAGCGTTACTTGACTTAGGAGACAATGTGAACTTACTTCCGTACCATGTGTACCTTCAGCTAGGACTTGGTGAGTTGAAACGTACTCAGATAACACTCCAATTAGCTGATAGGTCTGTGAAAATTCCTCGTGGTATCATAGAGGATGTTCTTATTGAGGTAGATAAGTTTATTTATCCAGTAGATTTGGTTTCCTTGATACTCAACCTGTCCGTGACCCAGAGAATCAGATACCTGTGATATTAGGTCGCCCGTTTTTAGCTACATCTAATGCGATCATTAACTGTCGAACTGGTATTATGAATTTATCTTTTGGTAATATGACTATTGAACTAAATATTTTCCATATTAATAAGCAACCTTCTGAGTTAGGTGACACGTGCATGGAGGAGGTAAACATGATAGAAACATTAGTTCAGGAGTCATTACCAAATACCTTATTAGAAGATACATTAGAGGAATGTCTAGTTGATCATCATCTAGAAGAAATTGACAATTTTCGGGAACCGGACGATCTAGAAAATAGAGAAAGTGTGATGAGTCTATCTAGAGACACTAAAAACTTTAAGTTTGGGGGTGACTATCATTCTCCATGTGCTTTATATCTTAGAAAGGTCCCTAACTTGGGACTTGACATATGCACCTCTACCATTTTACAAGATCATCTTCGAGCTAGATTCCCTAAACCTGTTGATGTCCAGAAAGAAGTTCAGTTGGTAGAAACCCATCCTCTGGTCGATGTGGTTTACCTAGGCAGTAATACCAAGATTAACTTTGTTTTCCCACTAAAATATTTTCGTCCATATGTGGGAACGTTAGAATTTCAAATGTGTCAGTTATTAAGTTTTGAGACTAAACCTAATTATCTTAGGAGATTATAATCGACACATTTGTTTAAGAATGATCACCTTCATAGTAGTCAAATATGTGAGTCAACTCCGATTGACTTTGAGGATCCAAAATTATTCAGGTTATTATTATGTGCTTTTAAGTTCTTAGTTAAGTTATTCCAGACTTTACAACCTGTAGATTCTTCCTACCAAGAAATCCAGCCTAAGAAAATATTTTATCTAGACCCTTCTATGGAACCTGAACCACAGATAGAAGTAGTTGTCTTAAACAGAAAACTAGATAAGGGTGTGCTCGGTTTGTTCATTTTCTTGGCATTTTGGATAACCCTATTCGATTTAGAATTGTTCCGATTATTGCTATATGATTTTATGAGGTGACTAATTCTTTCTAAGTCTGGCTGAAGACTTTAAACTTAGCACTTCCTGGGAGGTAACCCATGTTCATGCGACACGGTAATATCTTTCCTTAGCTCTTTTCGATTGATAACAGTTTCTCCTTGTTCATGCTCTAAATCATTCATATTTAGAAACATTGAGGACACTGTTTGACTTAAGTTTGGGGGTAAGGGAGAAACTTTTTAGTCGAATAATAAAGCTCTAGAATTTAGAAACTTGTGAGCACTTCAGGGTGACACCAACCATTCTAGGTAGATGGAAACTTAGCACTTTTTATATAGGAATTGGTGTACCCAGTGAAAGAGTCTATTCATAAAAGGCCAGAGTACAAGTGTTAGTAATAACATGATAGTTGTCACCACATCTCGGAGTCTATCACTACCATATCACTTTCTGTTTTTACCTTTGCAAATTTGTGTTTCTCTAAGTGATTTGGTGGGGCCCAGCATCAAATTGTTATCAACGTCGGGATGAAATAGAGTGTTTTGAGATAAAACACCATTTATATGAAAAAAAAATAGTGAAAAAAATAAAATAAAATAAATTATTATTGTTAGAAATTTGTGTGGGTTCTCCCTGTCTCCGTCTCCTAAGCAAGCGTGGATTGCAGGATCCATGGGAACTCGAGTATAGACCAGTTGAATTGATATTAGCATAAAATTTAAGAATAGTGGGTGCGTATCTCAAATTCATTAGGTGTCATCCTGGTAATGACCTTCAGACAGATATGGGAAACACCGTTCACCTTAGTCAACACGTGCAACCTTCATTTTTTTCATGTTCATCTTCTAAATCTTTTCATGTGATTGAACTGTGATAGATTCTGAGACTTGTGGTTAAACGATTATCTGAGTAGAGCTCTGTTGTCTTATATATGAATTTTAGTATGCTTGAGTAAGCACTCGTATACAACAATTGGACTCATATAGGGTAATGATTCCTATAGCCGAAGAATTGAGTAAGCCAACTAAATAGTTTGTTTAGTGTCTACCCTAAATTTTTCACAGGTCACTAAAATCTGGAGTAAAGGTTTTGTGGGTATACCTCTTGTAAACCCTCACGAGACTATAACTCGTCCACTAGGGACACCTAGGGTTTAAAGGCTTATTACATATGCTAAATGTAGTCGCGATTCCTGCGAAAGTGAGTTAGGATTTTTATTTTCTAGATTAGATTTGCTCGAGGACTAGCAAAAAATAAGTTTGGAGGTATTTGATAGACACATTTTTGTGTCCGATATAATCTCAATTTTATATATTATTGGTATTTAATTTTTGTTCTTATTATGGTTTTTATTGCTTTTTAGGTATTTTTAGAGAATTGTTAAAGGCACCCTCACATTTGATTAAGGCACCCACTCTTTGGATCAAGGCACCCAAGTTAAAGGCACCCAACATTTTGAATGCACGTTTTGGGCGGGAAGAAAAATTTCTTTTTCACGTAACAACAAATTTGGAAACAAGTTTGTTTATGGAATGGAAACTGAATTGTTTGGGAAAGAATTAAAAATAGAAAGAAATCAATTTTTTATCTTAATAGGATCAAGAATCAGAGAAAGAATCGAAATCAGGAAAGAAAATAATCAAGTTTTTTTTGGAAGTCATGATCGATGAATCAATTGAGAATTAAAGGAAAGATTGGGATGATTTGGTGATGGGTAGTATAAATAAAGGATGCTAAACAGTCCAATGGGGGGAGAGAAACAATTGGGAAGCTTAGAATTGCTCACAATCAGGAGAATCACGTAAACAGGAAGCTTAAAAATTTCTGCTGCTGCCCAGGAAGAACACGAAGCAGGCTACACCAGAAAACTGTCGTTCATTAAAACAGAAACCGTACTTTATTTTAAAACGCAACAGAAAACTGTTTCTTGTTGCGTATTCTTTTGAACTGTTTTCTGTTACGGGCTGAAGTGTTTCCAGCAACACTTATAGCCGTATCTAATCGACTGTGTGCAATCATATTCTCCTTGTAAGCAATTTTTGAGTAATAATAATGATTTTTGAGGATTTTGCCATTACTATGAGGAGCTAGACTTCTTCTTTGAGGCTATGGAGGAAGCTACTTTTCCAACAATTTGTGGTATGTATTTAATTAATTCATGCAATTTATTTATGATTAATTGCCTTGGTTGAAAATTGATTTAAAAGATTTTTTTTAAGCAATTGTGATTCCGTTAGATGGTGCATGCCTCGGATTAGGTCCTTAGATGCTCCATGCTTTTGTTATACAGTTGTTGTTTTGAAAATCTATTTTTGCAATGATTTAGAATCAAAATTAAAATGTTTTAATTGCATGATTAAAATTATTATCACTTTGAAATTGGAAAATAGTGGAATCCTAGCCTCAGTTTTCTCTCAACCTTATAAAAAATATTTGAGTTTTCATACTTTTAGTTTTAGAAATTAAATTTAAAATCAATCTTCACAAGTCTGAGTAACGAATCTTTATTTACCACTTTAAAATTACATCACATTCTCATTTCTCTTGCGGAATGTAAGATAGGAGTACGTATCCATAATTCTGATATCGGGTCAGAAATTTGTACATATACATTTATTTTATGTCTCTGCAGCTAAGCAAAGGCAGTATTACAATTTTCTCCCTTGTCAAAAATCCACCATCAACATCAAGTCCCCTGCTTAGCGCGGAACGAGTAATGTTGCATGGTAAGCACTAGATGGTGGTCTGCTGATGCGTGTCGTAAGTGCAATAAATTACTCGATATATTTCCCACTAATTAAATAATAATATAACGATAGTAAGAATCGTTCCCACAGAGAGCTGTGTAATTGATAGGTTATTTAGATTAGAAAAACTAAGAATAAAAGTAAATAACTAAAGGGGATTGGTTGTTTAAAGTAATTAAAAAGAATAATATTAAATAAAAAAGATGATTAGGGAGTCCTTCGCCGTTACCAAACGTTGATTGAATTAGTATACTTACCTATCTTTCGTTAGAATCAATTATCACCAACCGTAGAATAGCAGGTACGCTTTGCTATCCCCAAAACTCCTTATATCACTGGATAACAGGTACGTTTAGTCACCGGATTCTATCCAACTGAGCCACCTTGAGGTACGCTTACAAGGTGAAACTCGATCGGACGCTTTAGGGTTTGTGAATTTAGGTTTGATTCTAGTAGTTAGACTCAGTACGCTCGGTCCACTTGCTAGTGTTGTCCTGACACACGATTGCTTCACAAAAATCCCTTTGTAAGGTCTTACATTTTCTACTTGTGTATGCTCGACAATTACGGATCGCTCAACTCTCTACTAGCATTAAAATGATCAATAGAATAATCCAATTGTACACTTGAACAATCAAGAAATTAATCATAAACCCTAGATTTAGTGAAAACAAACGATAATGATTAAAAATTCAAATAAACTTGTATAACTTATAAATCTTCATGTATAGAACATTGAATTCATCCTTAACCAATAAAAACTAGCTACTCATGATGCAAGAAAGAAGAAGAAATAGCATGGTTTCCCCCCAAAGGGGTAAACCCTAAAATATGAAATAAATATCTCTTCTCTCCTTTTATTTATGTAAAACCCTAGGTATAGATATCTATCTATGTAAAATTGAATTAATAATATATAAAAGTATTAAATATGTATCTTATATAGGTGTCCAAGTTGTAGAAGTGCCCGGTCAAAATAGGATCCAAAAATATCAAACTCGTGCATAGAAGGGGAAAATTCGCAACAATTTGAGTCTAGTCGGCCAAGTCTGGACTACCATAGCTTTTCCTAGTCGGCCAAGTCTGGACTACCATAGCTTTTTCATAGTCGTCCGAGTCTGGACTACTACGATTTTTCTCTACTTTCTTACCCATAACTTCTTCATACGAAGTCGAAACGACTTCATTTTTTCGGCGTTGGAATCTTTTTCTCGTTCTCTTTGACATGGTGAGAGGAAATCCTGAATTTGGACAAGTTCCACTTCCTTTTAAATGATTCACCTAATAAAAGATATAAACCACAATAATATATAATAATTCACAAGAAATCTAGCAAATACTAGCATGAAATTGATATTCTAAATATGTAAAATATGCACTTATTATCTGTCATACAAAATAAAATACGACTCTATTATTTAATGGTTATATATTACTTAGACTACTAGTAGTCAGCTTGAATTTTGAAGAAGCAAACTAGAAGGCCCTCTTGAATAGACAAGTAAAGACATATGACAAAGCAAGACTTGGAATTGGTTAGACAAGATCTTTGGAATATTAGTTGGTTGTAGAGGGTGTTGAGGCATTGTTGCCGTCAGAACACTAAAATGAGTGTTTGAGGTTGTAGTGTCACTGCCTTAATAAGATGAGTGTTGAGGCAGTGGTGCCGCTAGAACACTGAGATGAGTGTCGATCCAGTGGTGTCGTTAAAACAATGAGATGAGTGTTGGGCAATGATGCCTTAGAACACTTAAGATGAGTGTTGAGTAAGTGGTGCCTCAGAATATTGAGATGAGTTTTGAGGAAGTGGTGCCTCAGAACACTGAGATGAATGTTGATGCAGTAGTGTCGTTAGAACACTAAGATGAGTGTTGAGGAAGTGGTGCCTCAGAATATTGAGATGAGTGTTGGGTAGTTGTTCCTCAGAACACTTAAGATGAGTGTTGAGGAAGTGGTGCCTTAGAAAACTAAGATGAGTGAGGCAGTGGTGCCTCAGAATACTTAAGATGAGTTTTATGGTGCCTCAAAACACTGAGATGAGTGTTGAGGCAGTAGTGCCGATAGAACACTAAGATGAGTGTTGAGGCAGTGGTGCCTCAGAACACTTAAGATGAGTGTTGAGGCAGTGATGCCTCAGAACACTTAAGATGAGTGTTGAGGCAGTTGTGCCGTCAGAACACTTAGATGAGTGTTGAGGCAGTGATGCCTCAGAACACTGAAATAAGTGTTGGGTTGTGGTACCTCAGAACACTAAGATGAGTGTTGAGGCAGTGGTGCCTCAGAACACTGAGATGAGTATTAAGGCATCAGTTCCATCAGAACAGTAAGATGTGTGTTGAGGCAGTGGTGCCTTAGAACACTGAAATAAGTGTTGGGTAGTGGTGCATGAGAATACTTGATAGGTGCATTATTTGCATTATTTGGATACTCTAGTTCATTGATTTCTTGTTAGTTTTCATATCATTATTCTTTGATTTTGTTTTTTTTATGAGTTTCTTAGGATTTTTGAAGTGTATTCAACCAAAGAAGAAGAAAGGAGTTCATTACGACACGAAATGAACAAGGAAGTTAAGTTCTACCAATGGAGAAGGGCCAAAGAAAGAATTCAACTAACTCAAATCCAGGATTTCTTAATACCATTTTGAAGAGAACGAGAAGACAAAGCCAACGCGAAAAGAATGAGGTCATTTGAAGTTCGTATGAGGAAGTTATGAGCAAAATAGCCGAAAGAAAATAATGAAACACTCAGCATCACAATCGGGAGTTTACAAGGAAAAATTACCTACCGATTATAAGCAGTTTTGGGTACAAGAAAGTCATATTTTGATCCCTTACAATCGGTAGGTTAGGAGGGTGTTTTACCTACCGATTATGACTTGACGGGAGGCACTTCTAAGATACGTTTTTGACTTCCAAATCAAGGTATCATGGTACCATTAGGACTCTAACACCTAATATGATGAATACTATATAAGAAGACGTCCAAAACCCTGAAAGGGAGCTTGGATACCTTTTTCCACTTGAAAAACACAAGGAGAACAAGAAGCTAGGGCTTGGATTTGCGATTGATCATCACGATTTCTAGGGTTTGCTTTACTTGTTTTCTTGATTATTTTCCATGGGTTTTGAGAAATCCATGATGAACTAAACTTTTCTTATTGGTTAGAGATGTATTCCTAAGTTGGAAAACATGTTTATTAATTGAAGTATTCATTCTCATATGTTCATAATCTCTTCAATATCGCTTATGTTCTACAGTTTATAACACCTTGTATGATGGATTGTTTGTTTGTTTAAGTCACGAATTAGATGAGGATGCATTGATATTTATAGCTAAATTAGGTTTTGAGATCCGGAATTGTCGAAAGATCCTTGTTACAAGTAGCATAACATAGTTGTTAACGACGGGATGTTACCATGCAATTATGTGTAGAAACGTGACCTAGGTTAAATCTATGTGGCTCTTGCGCCGGATTGCTTAGAATAACCTCAACTCACAAAGACCATTGGTTTCATTGGGTTAAACTTGAGTGGCTCTTGCGCCAATTTATTCGTTGAAAATGATTCAAAGAGTGGCTTTTACGCATTTGATGATAATAGGAGTTTTGCCGGAGTAAGCCTACGATAGGATGCTTTAGGGTTATTGATATTGAGAGTGCATGAATGTTGAGTATGATTTAGTTGATAACATGTTGGAAGATGAAAGATGAACTCTCTAACCAGTGTTCTTTATCTCTGATATTCGTTTTAATCAATTTGTTTTAGCATAATTTAGTTATAATCACAACCCAAACCCCCCTGTTTACATAAGTAATCGAAAGTAATTAACAATCATCTGCCTCTCTATGGGAACGAACTTGTTCTTATTACTATACTCTAATCTATATTAGTGAAGTAATAACTTGAATTAATTTTGTGTGAAGTTAATATTTGCAATGCAGATTGTTCTATGGGTGGATCCCCAAATTTTCAGATTGTTGGTCTATGGACGACCAGAAAGTCGGGCTGAAGACGTTAAACTAAGCGCTAAATGGGAGGCAACCCATTGGTTTTGTATTTCTATCTTTATCTTTTGATTTTTATTAGTTTTTCATATCATGTTAGGATTTCCCATCTTGATTTTACATCAGTGGAATCAATTTACATTGAGGACAACGTAAAGTTTAAGTGTGGGGGAGTAATTAAGCATATAGAATTCTTAAGTATTCACTTTTAGGTAGAGTCCTAATGGGACCATTATACCTTGCTTTAGTATAATTTAGTTATAATCACAACCAAAACCCCCTGTTTACATAAGTAATCGAAAGTAATTAAAAATCACCTGCCTCTCTGTGGGAACGAACTTGTTCTTATTACTATACTCTAATCTATATTAGTGAAGTAAGAACTTAAATTAATTTTGCTTGGATGACAACCGACCAAAACTGAGATGAGTATTGGGCAGTGGTGCCTTAAAATACTCAAGATGAGTGTTAAGGCAGTGGTGCCTTTGAACACTGAGATGAGTGTTGAGGCAGCAGCGCCGTCAGAATACTAAGATGAGTGTTGAGGCAGTGGTGCTTCAGAATACTGAGATGAGTATTGGGCAATAGTGGATGAGTGTTGAGGCAGTGGTGCCTCAGAACACTGAAATGAGTGTTGAGGCAGTAGTGCTGTCAGAATACTAAGATGAGTGTTGAGGCAGTGGTGCCTCAGAAAACTGAGATGAGTGTTGAGGCAGTAGTGTGGTCAGAACACTAAGATGACTGTTAAGGCACTGGTGCCGTTAGAACACTGAGATGAGTGTCGAGGCAGTGGTGCCGTCAGAACACTTAAGATGAGTGTCGAGGCAGTGGTGCCTCAGAACACTGAGATGATTGTTGAGGCAGTGGTGTCTCAGAACACTGAGATGAGTATATGCCAGTAGTTCCTTAGAACACTTAACATGAGTGTTGAGGCAGTGGTGCCTTAGAACACTGAGATGAGTGTTGAGGCAGTGGTGCCTCAAAAAACTGAGATAAGTTTTGAAGCAGTAGTGCCGTCAGAACACTAAGATGAGTGTTGAGGAAGTGGTGCCTTGGAAAACTGAGATGAGTATTGAGACAGTAGTGCCGTCAAAACACTAAGATGAATGTTAAGGAAGTGGTGTCGTCAGAACACTGAGATGAGTGTTGGGCAGTGGTGCCTTAGAACAGTTAAGATGAGTGTTGAGGTAGTGCTGCCTCAAAACATTGAGATGAGTGTTGAGGCAGTGGTGCCATCAGAACACTAAGATGAGTATTGAGGCAGTGGTGTCTCATAACACTGAGATGAGTGTTGGGCAGTGGTGCCTCAGAACACTAAGATGAGTGCTGAGGCATTAGTGTCGTCAGAACACTAAGATGAGTGTTGGGGCAGTGGTGTCGTCAGAAAACTAAGATGTAAACTCGTTTGTAGCTTCTATATAAAGCTATATAGGTATTTTAGCGAGTCAATAATTTTCAATTGAGCGTGAATAATGACATGAGTTAATTTTTGGGAATCCAGCTTCGGGATATAACACAAATAATACTCAAATTGCTCTATACTAATGGATAGTCCATCTAGGAGCTTGAGATTTATTTATACAAAGTTGTATAGGTAAGTCAATACTATTCAGTTGAAATGAAAGTTGACATAAAATAATTTTGGTAATTCTTTTGCGGAATGTAGCACCAAATGATACTCAAATTTTCTCTATACTAGTGGACAATCCCTCTAGGAGCTTGAGATTTATTTATACAGTTATATAGGTAAGTCAACATTATTCAGTTGAAATGAATATTGATATAAGCTAATTTTGGTAATTTTCTTGAGGAATGTAGCACCAAATTTTCTCTATACTAGTGGACAATCCATCTAGGATCTTGAGATTGATTTATATAAAAATCATAGAATATTCGGGGAATTGTAGTAATCCCCAGTGTCATTCTGATGATTTTGTACAGTGGTGAATGTTTCAGTAACTCTGATCGTGTATGTAATATTCTGGAGAGCTCAGTCGTACATACAGAGAGACAAGTGTTTGAGGACCCATGTTAAAATTCTCTGTAGAATTCTGAGGTCTAATATTTCTCATGTCTGAGACATAATTTTTTTCTATTTTAGATGAACATAAAATAATAAGGTTTAGTTGTTAAATAGTACCAGAGATATTGCGGTAGGCTTGAACTCTGAATATCGTCACATTGATGGGTCTACAAGTCAGGGATGATTGAAAGGGATGTATAGATGCATAATATCATCATCATGGATGCAACATCAGTAGTTCAGGTTTGTAAGTATGAGTACACAAGTTCACATGGTCGGCCAAGCAAGAGAGGAGGCCACAGATGGGAGGAAAAGTAGAGGTTCTTGACTCGGACGGACAAGTGAGAGGTTGGGTATGTACGGACAAGTGATAGACCATCTCCTTCTCGAACTTGGTAATTCCTGGAAATAACTGATTCTATTCTTTTCTTTGTTGGCGTCATTTTCTCTTGGGAGGATGAATTTGGCTTTGTTGTTTATTTCCAATTGGTAATTTAGTGTTGTTAAAATATACATAAGCAGTGGCGTAGTCCCGCTCTTGTCAAGATAATACGTGTGGGAGGTCTTGTTTCTACTACCGTTTTTGATCAAATACTCTGGTCAAAGGAGATGACTGCGTTAAATCTATAAAAATGAAGAAACCTTCAGTCCCCAGGTGTAGCTACTTTGGCATGCTACCAGACGAGTGACGAATTGATAGTATCTCCATGAGTCCATGCCTATAGAGTCTGATTAGGAAAGGAAAGCCAGGAAGGTTGATACCTCATATTGTTGTTGTTGTCTTTGCGTGCCAAGTCTGAAGCAATAACTTGAATTGAAGTTGGATCCCTCGTTGGTTCCTGGGCTGTTGAGTTACAACCGGGACGATTTCGTGAGAATTGACTGAATGAAATTGTGTCTTATTATGACCCCTTGGCTCATAAGCTTGTTTTACCCTTCTGGATATGATGATGGTATGCTTATATGGGCGAGGTCCTCTGGAGACATCGAGGGTGAAGAGAATGATCTTAAAGGTATCTTGTTGTTGAGTGGTGTTATGGGTGTCTTCAAGGATGATATTCCCGGGGTTGTCTCTAGAGCCATCTTCTGAATCCCTGATTGTTGTGAGATGTATTGCGGTGAGAAGTCCCCTGTCACACTTCTCTTTGGTTTCTGAAGTTATATTTTCTGGAGTAGACCTGGGATGCATCTTAGCCTCGTCAGGGGTTATAGGCGCTTACCAGATATGACGACGTAGTTGGGGAGATGCGAAGATATATTGTCTTTGGAAAGTGCAGGACCTCGTCAAGGTTATGACTCTTTGGTTGACCGCCTCTTCTGTGTTGGAGAGGTTCTTGATAGTGAAGGGAGCTCGTGTATACCTTCAGTCCCCGAGTGTTATTCACGTGATTCTTTAAATATAGCTTCTGAAGATGATGCTCCAAGTGGTGTCGTTGTGTGGGATGTTAATGCAATAAAAACCGCACCAACTGAGTATCCGAACACTGAAGTTGACTTTGACTTCAAGTTGACAGGATTCGACTCTTGGAAGAAGCTGAGACGGATAAGCTTGGTGTTGGATGGTTTTGTCATCATACGAGAGCCATTCAGGAAAATTTGAAGGAAATAAACGTGTCTCCTGGCTTGGAAGCAGTTACCAAGGCTAGAGACGATATTGAAAGACTATCCTGGGAGTTGAAGCTGGCAAATGAAGTCATTCTACTGGTGGAGAAAGCATATGATGATAGTTCTGAACCAGTCTTCAAGGATTTCTTTCTAAGTAGTATGTTTTGAGGGTTTTTATGTGTTTCTGAGATACCCGATTTTTTCTGTGATTTTATTTTGGATTTTTGAGTAGGTAGATTTTGAATGGTTTGCAAAGGATTTTTTAGAAAAAGAAATAATAGTTTGTTTAATAAAATAAATTGAAATCCTAAGTATGAATGCAAGGCACTGTAAACATTTTGGAGGAATTACAAATGTTGGGTAAAAACATGGAAATATTGCTAGGGGTGGTAAAGTGCTTAAGCCTTGACAGCTTTGTCAGGGGTGATGAACTATTTAAGTCTAGACAACTTTAAGCCACTTGCCACGTACGATTACCCATGCTGGCTTATCAATATTGATGAGTTTGTAGTATCCACCTAATAAAGTTTTACATCAAATATGTCTTTTCTCCAGTAGAGACAGTAGTGTTTCCGATTTGGAAAGGGTTGGGTTTCGGTTCCTCAGGTTGATGACACATTTTAAGAAAGATTGGGTTATTGGTTTAATATTCTCAGTAGAGACGACCCCATCCATTCGACAAACTTTTGAAAATGATTAGCTTCCCATTCACATCATCAAGGAACGGTGAGGTTGATACTCGATTCAAGTCCCCAAGCCTTGATGGGACGTGGGACAATTAGTTGTAAAGAGAGTTGATGAACAAGACTTACTTGTAGGTGAAATCTACGGGCGTACGGTGGTGTGTGTCGTTTGCGCACAAATTAATTAAGATATTTTCCTCTAATACTAACAAGTAATATAGCGGTAGTAAGGATCATTCCCACGAGGAGCTGTGAATTGTTATTTGTTTTCAACTTTTTATGTAACCAAGGGGGGTTGTAGAATTACTAATCTAAATTATACTAATTAAAATAAAGTAAATAAAGGATGAGATTAAGGTGAGAAAATACTGATTAGGGGTTTTATCTTTTGTCACCAAATAAGTTCTTCAATCAATTAGAGATAACGTTCAATCCTTCTCATATCAATAACCCTAAAGCACCCTATCGCAGGCATACTCCGTTAAAACTCTTTTATCATCAAAGGTGCAAGAGCCACTCTTTGAATCCTCTCACTAGATAACTTGGCACAAGAGCCACTCAAGTTTAACCCAATGAAAACAATGGTATTTGTGAGTTGAGGTTATTCTAAGCAATCCGGCGCAAGAGCCACACGGATTTAACCTAGGTTAAGATTCTACACATAATCGCATGGCAACATCCCGTCGTTAATAACTACTTGTGATTAGAGTTCTTCGACAATTTCGGATATCAAACCCTAGTATAGCTTTAGATATGAACACATGATTATTCAATTTGCAACTCAATCGAGCAAGTCTTCAATCATACATGGCGATATAAACAGTAGAGCATAAGCGATAAAAGAGATCATTAACATTAAAACTAACCAGCTAGATTGATTTTACATGTCTAGGACTTCCAACTACATCCCCAACCAATAGAACAAAGTTAACTACTCATGGATTTACTAAAAACCATGGAAAATATACAAAGAAGAAGAATGGTTTCCCCCTAAGGGGAAAACCCTAGATTTTTTATGTAGAAGATGTGATATGATATTGTGTAGAGATCTAGATAATAAGAGATATCTTGTTTGAGCATTATATGTCTTCTTTTATAGCCTTCAATGCTTGGCCCTTAAGTATCTTCTCCTTCTAGGGTTTAGGATCTCATTGGAACTAAGTTTACTTGATTTGGAAGTCAAAAACGTGTCAAACGGACCCCTTGGATTTGCCACAGTCGGCATAGATGATTCCCCACAAGCAATACCGACTGTTAGTCTAATTTTCTTCCACAAAACTCTCTTCAGTCGGCATAGATGTGCTGCTAATGAGCAATGCCGACTGTTAGTCTAATTTTTTGCCACAAAACTTGCTACAATCGGCATAGATTGGTTTCTGATGAACAATACCGATTATAGGTCCAATTCTCTGCCCCATTTCATATCATAGTCGGCATAGATGTATTGCTTATGAGCAATGCCAACTGTTAAGTTGTTGGTGCCCTTTTCTTCGTCTCGACTGTTTTGTCCATAACTTCTTCGTCCGAAATCGAAATGACTTTATTATTTTTGAATTCACTTTGTATTCCCGTTATATTCAAATGGTATTAATAAATCCTGGATTTGAATGAGTAGAATTTTTCTTTGGCCCTTCTCCTTATGTAGACTTCAATTCCTTGTTCATTTTAGCACTTTGTAACTCATTTTTGGATGATTCACCTAATATGACACATAAGATAGAAAAAAAATGTAATAACAAGTAATATGCAAGAATTATAGGTAAAAGAAGTATGTAATTGACACTATAAAAATGTGAATTATGCACTTATCATACGTCATCACCTCTTTTCTATGCAATTGTTTAGCGTCTAGATCTGTTGTTTCGTGATGTTCTGGAGATGAGTAATCTTTAGGGTCTGTTGGCTTGTTGGCACCTATAGGGGGGTTCCATAGTGACGATTTCTCTAGAAATACGTTGAGCCTTGCATTGTTTATAAGGATTCACAGACATCCCAGAACGATGTCGTAGTCTGGATCTATATGGTTGTCGCTGATGAAGTAGTAGCAGACACCCCTGGCCATAAAATGGTAGTGGTAATGGTTTCTCTAGATCTTTATGAATGACGAAGTTTGGTCGCTGGATCCTTGATTGCTTTCTTTGAATGAGGATCCCGTCATCGCATCGAATGTTGATTATGAATGTGTTGACGTTGGTAGCATCAGGAACGTTGGTTGGATCTAGCTTTCTTTTCATGATTTTATGGAGACCTTTCCAGAATTCCACGGGTATTGAAATTTTGTTGTGGTCTGTTTCCTGGTACCAGATCAGGGGCTAGACAAACTTTCTTTTATTTCTGTGGGCACTGGATGTGTTATCATCAACAATAAATTTTAGAAATGTTCTTGGCTTGCTCCATATAATGCTTATGTTTCTCTAAAGGTGGTTGCACCATATGAGTCTTGAGAGGAACGAGTATTTCCTTCTAAGTGGTAGTCATGTCTGCTTGTGCGTCAGTAAGGGTCTCTTCATCAGATTTGAGAAGCTTGTTGATGTTTGGCTATCTGTGGCGTTCCCAGTAGCATTGCTTGAAAGAGTAGTGTTGGTGTTTTTGGTAAAAGCATTTTGAGGAATGGAACACCAGAATTGAGTTTAATGATTGAACTAGACCTAATATCCACCCTATTTTCAAATGGTTGAAGAATTGATTTTAAGATGGTTGAAGAATTGGATTCATGACCGAGAGATTGATCTCCCACTGTGGTCGTCAATTGTTAGTACCTAAAAATTAATTCTAGTAAAAATAATGTACCGTTGAAGTACTTTCTTTAGATTTGAAAATCAAAATCGTACAAGACAAGCCTAAACCACAATAGTAGCCGTTCCGTCCTGCTTCGGTCACAAAGAGAGAAAATGGGTTGATCTTAGGGGAGGAAAGCAAACAAAGTTGAAGGAATTTGTGTGTTGAATTGTGTATAGAGGCGGAGAATAACAGAGCTTCTGAGAATGATCAGCTTGTTTTGTCTTTCTGAGATGGGCTAAGTAGCCTATTTATAATGATTGGTAACACACATTTTTCCTTGTAAAGTGGTGAAGGAGTGAAGAGATGGAGTAATGGGTATTATGGAGGAAATGGTGTAACCGCCCATTATCCTTGGAAGTTTTTGGAAAACTATTATTCCATTACCTCCTCAAACGCTTCAACCGTTACCACTACTTTGTAACTTTCTTGTCATGGGGTGTTGCCAAGCCACATGTTGCTGTCACCACCAGACCAAAACCCCATGAATAATCCCCCCATGTAATATGATTTGATTTCTCGTAAGAGTTAGTGGAGTCATGGACTCAAAGTATATGAGTAATATGAGAGTTAAGATACTACTACCAATAAGCTTATGCCATCGTAATATGGTAGCATATTTATGGCATGTTTGCAACATGCAGTTTGTGCTAGCAATAATGGCACATGCAAGTGCGATAGGCTCAATTGAGGTATTGCTAGCACATGCTAATGTCGTGGCTATGACCTAAGTGATGGCGCTAGCAACGAAGGATGATGCTGGCACGAGCAAGCGAGGACAGCACTCGCACGAACAAGCGAAGGTAAGCAAAAGGGGAAGTAAGGATGGAGCGTTAGCATAACGCATGCGCTAGCGCTGGCACTAGCGCAACGCAGGTGCTTGCGTTGCTAGCATTGCTAATAACATGATTTCGGCGTGTGGGGATGGCACTTGCTGGCATTGTGACCATGGCCTATGTGTTGCTAGCATTGGCACTTGATAATACATATCCCTAGCCATTGCCTGTTTAGGGCTTCTCAGTCGCATAAGATTTAATATTAGCATTATGCTTAGCTTTTATGCAGTGTATTCAGAACATATTCAAGGAATTCAGCCGTGGAAGTCTGCGACTTGAGATGATGTTCGATGCGACTTTGTATTTAGATGGTATGAATCTAATTAGTATTTTATATTCAGAAATAGCACAACATCTATTCCAAATGCTCGCAATTTTGGATAATCAATGTGTTAAGATTAATGCAGATAGTTTGTATGGACGCACATGTAATAACGAGGGTTTAGCCGGGTAAAGCCCTAAAATTTTTAGGTGCATACATATATAAAAGAGATATAAGGATAGTATAGCCATGAGCTGAATACCCATTCCTCTTGTGGAATGTAAGATAAGAGTACGTATCCATAATTTTGATGTCAGGTCAGAAATTTGTACATATACATTTATTTTATGTCTCTGCAGCTGAGCAAAGACATTATTATAGTTTTCTCCCTTGTGAAAAATCCACCATCAACACCATGAATTCACATCTCACTTATTATAACGTTTAGTGGACTTCACTGCCATCCGATGTAGCTTTCTTAATCTAAAGAAAAATAATCAAGATACATAAACTGAAATAACAAGTATTATAACCAACAAATTCAAGCTAGTTACCTAAACTGAAATACATCAAATTTGTTATTGTTTCCAGTAAGACCATGAATCTCATCCACAATTCAAGCAGAAACCTTCACTTATCAAATGTCAATGGCATCCAAAGAGACTAATCCCTTAACCTCATGGCCTCCATCATAAAAAAAATAAAAAAATAAAAAAATAAAACTAGCAATTGTCATTATTTGCAGGACAAGTCTCCCAAATACAAACAATTTAGACTAACAATCATACAAGAATTAATCTACTAATTTACATTCCAAAAGCTTTAACATA